>APFE031602089.1:239389-253449 GCA_000404065.3 Pinus taeda | reverse complement strand
ACCACCTGGAAACTTCTCAGTTTTCAGTAAACAATCAGCTTTTTCTGCTTGTTCTTGCTGCTGTTCTGCTTGACTTTCTGCTGTTCTGATTTTGCTGAAGAGCTGCCTGGTATGTGTGCCAAACTGCTGCCTCTTTCTCCTTCTTGTCCAGAAATCTCCCTTGCTCTCTTGCTCTCCTTCTCCCAATCTGCTCATAAAAGAATGAATGATCTTTTCCTCCTTTTCCTCCTTTAATATAACTCCAAGTGACTTTTGGGTGATCCAAGTGACTTTTGGGTGATCTCTAAATCCAATGGCTGAAATAGATTTAGATCAATTGCTGAGATTAAATGCACATTTAAATTTCACTTTCTATTTTTTAATTCACCCCACTTTAATAAAGACCCACTTTGTCATTTATTTCCAAAGTCACTTTTCCTTTCTAATTTTTCATTGACTTTATAAAAGTCACTTTAAAATTAGACTTAGTAACTTTATCACTTAAAGTCACTTTTAAATTAGATTTTAACTTTATAAAAATTATAAAGTCACTTTAGGAGAAAAATTAAAATCTTTTGGACACTTTTCCCTAGGCCAAAGATCAAAGCCTAAGGGAACCACCTGTCGTCCGGTACCAAATTTCAACAGACTATGAAAACTTCTTACCTCAAAAACACTTTTAGGTGAAGGCCATTCCATGATTGCCTTGATCTTCTTTGGATCCATCTTCAGCCCTTCAGCAGAAATAACAAAACCCAAGTACACTAGCTCCTCTTTCATGAATGAACACTTCTTCAAATTCAACAATAATTTCTCTTGCTGTAGCCTTTGTAAGACATAATTCAAATATCTCATGTGCTCCTCTTTAGACCTGCTGTAAAATAATATATCATCCAGATATACTATTACAAATTTACCAATAAACTCTTTAAGAACTTTATTCATGAGTCTCATAAACGTACTTGGTGCATTTGACAGCCCAAAAGGCATTACGCTCCACTCATACAATCCCTCATTTGTCTTAAAGACAATTTTCCATTCATCCCCTTCTTTTATCCTTATTTGATGGTACCAACTTTTAAGATCTAGTTTTGAAAAATACTCTGCTCCACTCAAGCAATCCATTAAATCTTCAATTCTAGGTAAAGGAAATCTGTACCTGATTGTGATTTTATTGATGGCTCTTGAATCTATACACATTCTCCAACCTCCATCTTTCTTTGGACTCAACACTGTTGGTATTGCACAAGGACTCAAGCTTTCTCTGATCAGCCCTTTGTCAAGCAATTCTTGCACCTGCTTCCTAACCTCTTCATTTTCTGTAGGAGTCATTCTGTAAGCTGCCTTGTTAGGTAGACTTACTCCAGGAATCAAATCTATATGATGGCTAATTCTTCTAATGGGTGGTAACTCATTAGGCAAATCATCAATAATAATATCACAATAGTTCTCCAACATTTCTTGAATTTCAATGGGTAAATCAAAAACTGTAGTAAAAGTCATTATTACCTTGGGCTTGCAAACTACAACAAAATTTACCTCATTCTTTTCAATCTGTTTCAAGTATTCCTTTCCTCCTAGTAACCGAGTTTTTGGATCAGTCTTATTTCCTGATGCATCTTCTTCTTGCAGAGTCAACAACGTATGATTGACACCATCTTTTCTAAACTTGTAGGTGTTTCTTTTCCCATCATGCATAGCTCCTTTGTCATATTGCCAAGGTCTTCCAAGCAATATATGACACACATCCATTGGCATCACATCACATACAATTTTATCTTTATACTTGCCCCACTGACACTCCACTTCACACTGTTCATTCACTAACAATTAATGTCCCTTTTGTAACCATGACACCTTATAAGGTGTTGGATGTTTCATTGTCTTCAGCTTCAATTTCTCTACCACTTCTGTAGAGACCAAATTATCAGTGCTGCCACTATCAGTGATTATCTGACAATATTTCCCTTGAACTTTACACACTGTTTTGAATAAGTTCTTTCTTTGTGATGGTTCAACTATCTCCTTTGCTGGCTTGAGCAAGACTTTATTAACTACCAAAGATTCTCCTCTCTCTAGTATATTTTCTTCTTCTGTCACTGTTGTTGCTGGTTCTTCTCCTTTAACTAGAGCAACAATTGCATTCTTCTGGATTGTTCCTACATTCTCTGGGCACTCAAAAGCTCTATGTCCCAGCTTGTTACATCTGTAACATCTTATTTCTCTTCCTCTAGAAAAACTCTCTCTGTGTCTTGCATCACCTCCTATGGGTGCAGGCTGGGTTGAGCTGCTGCTAGCTCCATCTTTAGGTGTTGTAGATCTTCCTCTACCACCTTGACTTCCCCTTCCTCGGGAAGTACCTCTGCCTCTGGCAGACTGCTTCCTCACGAGTTTTTCGTTAGCTTTCAGTGCCACATGATAAGCTTCTTCTATTGTTTTAGGAGACAGTATATTTATCTCATCTTGAATGTCCATCCTAAGACCATTCACATATCTAGCCACCTTCTCATTTGTATCCTGAGTTTCTCCAGCTCTTATGCTTACCTTATAGGATTCCTCTGTGTATTCTTTCATTGTCATAGATCTCTGTCTAAGATTTTGCATTTGTCTGAACAAATTTTGCTGATAATTACTTGGTAGAAACTTACCTCTTAGCTTTGCTACCATCCTGCTCCAATTTTGATAGGTTGCTTGCCAAGTCTCTTTCTTTCTGCCTGCACACCATCCCACCAAAGCGCTGCATGGCCTTTTAACTTGGTGACATCAAACTTTACTTTTTTCTCATCTTTTGTTTCTTCATAGTCGAAGAATTTCTCCATGCCATTAATATAGTCTATTAATTCTTCTGGATTCAGTTCTCCTTCATATATTGAAACTTCGGTCTTTGGCGTAGCTGTGGATCTCAACACTGACTGGAAGAATCTCATCTCAGGAGTAACTGCTACAACTTCCTCCTCTGCAGCTTCAACCTCAGGCTTACTAACATCTCCATCATCTATATTTCTTCATGTTGTTAATGCATCCAATCTAGCTTGCATCTGTTGCACAACATCCATTACTTCAACATTTGCAATAGGCCGTCTTCTTCCACCACGTCCTCGTCTTCTTCCAACTCTGAAAGCCATATTAACTTTCCTTCTCCTGCTTCTGAGATTCAATTCAGTGTCAACTGGTTGCTCTGATACCACTAATGGTGGTCTGGGTGTAGGCGATATAGACAAGCAGTCGAAACCTGAAATAATTTCTTCTAACTCTGGCTGAATTTCTCCTTCTGTTTCAACAAGTGTATCAGTCATCTATTATTAGCCTGATTGCTTCATGAGTTTTTCCTCTAATCACCCCAACCCTTGTTATCGCACAAATCATATCATAGGCCTATTTTCCTCCTTTCGGACCATAATTCCCTAGGAATTATAAAAATATACTAGCGTTGCTTTTAAATGAGGAAACTGCGTGTTAAACACAAAACACACAGGCGGAGGGCTTTCTCGTTCCAAAGGAACAAAAATACACTATCGACGCTTTTATATCAAGAAATGCATTTAATGCAATTAATGCTATCGGTGGTAATCATCGGCCCTTCCAATGTTCCCTTCTCCAATGCGACAAAACATAGTGTTATCGGAGATCGCAAACGCGACTCCAATGCTCCCAATCCTACGCTTCTCCCGCTCCGATCTTGCGATGCGATTAGCTTCGCGGACTCGATGCCTTATTCACCCTGTTCTATAGCGTTTTGGTTTCGAGCTATCGGAGTTTCGGACTTCAACGGTTCCAAAGGTCCTTCCATTCCACTTGTGGTTCTGCGATGCGATAATGTTTCAGACCTGATACGAGTATGAACCAGACTTAATAAAATATCAGCTCCGGAACTTCATACAGCTAAGTAATTTCATGAATTTCCTGTGTAAAACAGAGTTTCCGCTTGCGGAATTCAACAACGCTTATAAGGAAAACATACGTGCCGATATAAGGGAAAAACCGTATCAACATGCTTAAATCAAGTATCAATAGGGAAACAATGCCGAATCACCATTAACAAGGTTCAGAAGAAAAGAATCACCACCAAACACACATGCAAATACTAGCTAACAGAGAACTGTCAATTCAAATGCACAGAGAGAGTTCTACGAAAGTCACAATGCATCTGGGATCGACCTCTTCTGAGCGTCCCGTTATTTCCTTTTAAAACATAATTAGATAAAGCTTACCCAGTCTTTATCTCTTACAAAAGCATGCCAATTACAGTAAAGCGACTAAAACATTTATCCATCAGGCTTATTATCGCTTATCCATAAGCGATTATTACAACATGATTTTATTCTTAATTCTATCCTTATCTTAAACTAGAAAAGCATGGAAATTGATGGCTAAAGGACCCCACTCCTTTCCCTGTAGATTTTTTTTTTGGATTTTTGGCATAAGTTTGAAGATTTTTCCCTCCAAGTCACATGCTCTTGCATCAATATGCTACTGCCACCATTGATAAGGCCACTGAAGTATCTGTTTTGTTAAGAGAATGAGAAGAAAGGATAGCACAACTTGAACAACAATTGGAAATCGAGAAAACAAATGTGAACAAGCAAGCCACAAAACAAATAGTCCAATTGCAGCAAAGTATGGAAGTACTTAAGATAATCCACGAAGCAGATATCTCAGCAAAGAATATGCAAATTCAAGAGTTGCAAGAGACTATGGCGAAATATAAAAATGTCCCCACTATTGATGAGTTCATCTAAGAGGCATTGGAGCTAAACTCCATTCTGTCAAAACAACAAGATCTATTCTGCTAGAAGATGTCCAATATCATCCCTTATTTGAATACCAGTGATCAATTAACAGATAAGGCAATTGATTAGAGAACTAAGTTTAATGACTTAAATACTAAGATCTCTGACTATATTGAATGACAAGAATCTGAAGAAGGAAGACGCGCTAATATGCTAGAGATTGAAGTAACACACAAAGACATATTATTCACAGATTGGGATGCGCGGATTAAGCTAGCAGAATTGGCAGTGGTAAGAGTAGCAAGGGTGGCAAAGAATATAATAAAGGCAGTCAATCATACCTTGCACACCACCAACTTGATGAAAGAAGGTGATCCAAAGTCACTGTCAGATTTGAAAGACTTGGATAAAAACTAGAAAGCAAAGATGAAAATCCAAAGAGAGGCAATCACAAAATTATCAAAGACCAACATTGGCAATTTCTTGTCAAACCTCATAGCCAAATTATGACATTGAATTGTTCACTCAATTCAACGCAAAGAATGCTGCCACCTCTTACAGATGCCATCTTTGCAGGACAGGTCAGAATGTAATTCAAAGCACCTCCTCAAGTAAAACCAATGTCTGACATATGCGACCTCAAGGAAAAGTTGGCAGACATCAAGACATTTTCATAACCTCGAGTCATCAAATTGATTTTATTTTTAGAGTCAATTACTAGTTAAGAGGAAGGTTGTTTGAAACCTTCTAAGATATTTTGTATAATCTATTTTTAAACTTTAGTTAGATAGTATTTATACCCTTCTCATGCATTTAGAGAATGGTCCAGGATTTTATCAAAAAACATTTGCAAAGAATGCACTTTTGTAAGTTTGTAGATGCTTTGTTGAAATTATGGAACATGGTCATTGCTTTTGAATATCAAATTACTGTCTATTGTTGATGCACTTCTGTATGCTTGGAGAATAATTTGATTGAAGAAAGGCGCTGATCTATGTCACTAGTCAAATGCGCAGAACCTCACACATATGGTACTTTTTTCTTTTATGATCAGTTCTGTTTTACTAATTAGTGATAACATTTCGTTTCATGAATTATGTAAGGAGTATGTTCTTTCTGTTATGTGTTAATTGCACTATTGTATAATACTTAGCTGAAAGCGTTTTAATTTCATATATGATCATTAAATATATGCGATATAATTTCCACATTTCTTTGAGTAACTATTTAGTCAAATAAATTATCTTTACATGTTATCATCTCTGTTTAACACATGAATGATCTTTATTACCACGTACCAAACATATATCTTTTTTAGATCGCATATCACACAAAATACTCGGGGTTTATATTAGATTAAGTTAATTAGAGATTTGCTTGTCACAATAGGTCATTTAGTTATTATTCTTTTTGCAATCACTTGAAAATCACTCGTCATCATTTTCAAACCCACATTGGGAAACTGGTCCCATCATCCCCAGTGGGAGCCACCATACCAAACGAAAAAGGAGCTACTTTCTAAGGTCCAGACTGGGTGGTTATCCCCCATGTTGGAGCAACAGAAATCTGAGGCTTCAACAAATCCTTGGGGTAATATATAAAATTGTTGCACGGAGGAAGGATCTGATCATCCTAAATTAATCTTTTGTGGAACCTTTCGGTTACTGGAAATTTGTAACAAATTGTCATCATAGGATTGAATTGAGCTTACTTCAATATTCTTCGGAACACCAGTTTGTTGTTTCTATTTTGAATGGTACAAATACATAGCTTGATTGTGTTGTCTATTCTCTTGATTCAGATGTCGATAGGGAAGTAACACGCATGAATTTTTTTTAGTAGGGGTGTGGCAATTTTTTGATTTTCTTTTGGTACTCCGGTTGTTGAGTTAGGTACAAAATCTTTGTTTGGAATTTTCATCATCTGAATTACAACATGTGAGTGTGTTTTTCCTTCAACTGATTTATCTGCTTCTTGAGTTGTGGTATTGACTGGTTCGATATTCGTTCCTTTATCTTCAACTAGCGCTGTTGCGATTGGCGACTTCAGTACTTCCTCTTGAATACAATGTTCTAACTTGTCTTTTAACAACTTTTTTCCCTTCTTAAGATTCTTAATTTGTGTTAGTAATTTTTCGCTATGGTCCTTAAGTCAAGAGACTTCTTCATTTCTATTAGCAGTGATTTTGTCAATTTCACTATGCATATTTTGTAGTGCTTTTTGACCTTCTTGAAAAATTATTTTTGAAATATCTTGTATATCTTTTGGTGTTACTAAATTTGGCTTCAATGCAATATCTTGAAGTGTTATTTTTTTATTTTTGTATGAAAATTTAAAAACTTCTTTTTCATATTTAAATGAAGGAACCTAGGGATTTCCATCTAGGGTGAACCTAAAATAATGTCACCTTGATCGCTCCATAGGGTTTGAACCAGTGTTCCACGGGGTCTCGCCCCCTCACTTGGGGGTCGAGTTTCCTAACTCCCTCGCGCTCTGGGGACTTGGGGACGAGAGGGAGCCGTTTCCCCACGCTCCCAAAAAACAGGGTATGCGAGGAAACTTGAAAGGGGTCGTATCCTCTATTTTTGGGGTCATTTCCTAGGTGAAAAGGGCCTTGAGGGGTCGTTTCCCTAGAAAAAATTCGCAATTTTTTTTATGAAACAAAAAAATCGTAATTTTTAATATTTGTTGACCGACTGGGAAGGGTTTACGTTATGTTCATTTCACATTTCATTTTTTGTTTGCTCCTTCGTTGAACTAAACATTGCCGCCATCACCAAGCAACCTTTTGTCTGCTCCTTTGTTGAACAGAACCCTGCCGACATCGCCAAGCAACCTTCTGTATGTTCCTTTGTTGAACATATTACCTTGAGCAATTATGCTCATTTATCTTTTGATATGTTCTTATGTTATTTTGACTCTATAAAATTAAATTTTTTGACTCTTGATGTATCAGACTTGACTTTTATAATTTTATTTCAATATTCAGTATTCAATTTTCATAGTTGGAAGTGGAACATCAATATGGTTTAAAGTTTAAAGTTTAAACATTTATAATTTTATAATCTGTTTTAATTGTGCATTGTTAGTAAGTTAGTAGACTAGTAGTTACATTGTACAGTTACAAATTGTTAAAATTGGCAACTAGGGCCAAACTCCATGTGGGTCACCTCATTTATGGCAACTGATATTTTTCCTAGATTCCTCTTGTCGAGAGGGGTAGGATTGATCTAAAGATCATCCGATTCCGACAAGTATTTATGGAGATATGAATTTATTTGTATTTACTTGACAAATTGTCAATGTCAGCCAGCAGTTAAATGTGTGGCACACATGCCCATTGAATCATATAAATACAAGAGAGGTTGGTTCATTTTCTCATCATTTCATATCCACATCTCCTCTCTCCTAGTCTCTTGGGTATGCATAGGAGAAAGAAGACTCTCTCACGTGCGAAGAAGAAAGAGGACGCAGTTAGGGCAGCAAGCTGTGACGTGGAAGGAGGAGGGTGCAAGAAGGTACAACAACACGTTTTGGGTGCTAGAGCACTGCGTTGACCAGCGTATAGGCTTCCTTGACTGCGGATTTGTGTGGGGAGTCTCTCTCTTGCTAGCCGCAGTTTAGATCAGCCTTGTTGACCTCTGTTTACCATTGTTTTGGGGCAGCATTGACTGGTTAGCGCTGACTGCAGGAGCTGATATATTGACTGCTGTTTTGACCATGTTTTGAGGACTGTTTTGGGCTGCTACTCATTGCTGTTGAAGACCAAGTTCTTCAATTTGACTAATGTCAATCCGGGGTTGTTTGACCAAGTTTGACTTTGCTGATCTAGGGTTTGCTGCTACTGATATAAAATTACAGAATTCTGATTTTGTACTATTTTTCTCTGCTGAACTATTGAAGATAAAAGAAGATTTGATCAAAAGGTTTCCCCGCATTGGGGTTTGTCCCTGGCTAGCCACCACATCTTGTGTCTCTTGTCTTGGCTTGTTTTCTGTCGATCGTTTAATGTTCTATCTGCACTTTACTTAATGTATATATGATTGCTAATCTGTGGCTAATAAGAATAAAAAGAAGTAAATTGTTCTAAGCATAGAACATACCATAATTTAACACAAACTTACATGTATGATTATAATTTATATGATAATGATTTCAATGATCATGGTTTTTGTTTTAAAATTGTTTCAGTTATATGATTCATCGATTTATATTTTATATTTATAAGTTTTTAAGACCTTGACATCTCCCCCCCCCCCCCCCACGTTTCCTAAAAATTGATGGGGAGCTTTTGCATAGGCCGCTCTTGCGTATCCCCACTCCCTTGCCTCTTCGTCCCGAAAACTTGGTGGAACATTGGTTTAAATTGAGAATCGTGATATGAATGTATAATCTCCAATGTTTAATTGTAAATTGATTATGTCATATTTTTTGTTGTCATAATAGTCTAATTTTTCGATTATATTTGACTCGGAAATCACTATTGTTTGCGATTTTAGGTTTTATATAACCTTTATCTTCGGTTGGTGAGATAGAAATAGTAACATCTTTTACGCAATAGACCCTTTAATTCTAAATAGCACTGAGGCATAGTTATATGAAGTTTCTGGGAATCTTCTGACAGTCATTTCCGTATTAGGCTACATTTTGCTTCTTTAAAAATATTCTTCATTAATACTTTAAAAAATACCCCTTTAAGACTATTAAAGGAGTATAATACCCCTTTACAACTTTAGGAGTATTAAAATATAATATCTATTCTCCACTAGCTTCACTTTTAAAGTTCTTTCTCTTTATTTAGAATAGATCCCCTTTTTAACTTTATAATCTCCCTTGGTAATTTTAATTAATTTTAAATAACTTCAAACAACCACATCTTGTGTCTCTTGTCTTGGCTTGTTTTCTGTCGATCGTTTATTGTTCTATCTGCACTTTACTTAATGTATATATGATTGCTAATCTGTGGCTAATAAGAAGAAAAAGAAGTAAATTGTTCTAAACATAGAACATACCATAATTTAACACAAACTTACATGTATGATTATAATTTATATGATAATGATTTCAATGATCATGCTTTTTGTTTTAAAATTGTTTTAGTTATATGATTCATCGATTTATATTTTATATTTATAAGTTCTTAAGACCTTGACGTCTCCCCCCCCCCCCCACGTTTCCTAAAAATTGATGGGGAGCTTTTGCATAGGCCGCTCTTGCGTATCCCCACTCCCTTGCCTCCTCGTCCCGAAAACTTAGTGGAACATTGGTTTAAATTGAGAATCGTGATATGAATGTATAATCTCCAATGTTTAATTGTAAATTGATTATGTCATATTTTTTGTTGTCATAATAGTCTAATTTTTCGATTATATTTGACTCGGAAATCACTATGGTTTGCGATTTTAGGTTTTATATAACCTTTATCTTCGGTTGGTGAGATAGCAATAGTAACATCTTTTACGCAATAGACCCTTTAATTCTAAATAGCACTGAGGCATAATTATATGAAGTTTATGGGAATCTTCCTACAGTCATTTCCGTATTAGGCTACATTTTGCTTCTTTAAAAATATTCTTCCTTAATACTTTAAAAAATACCCCTTTAAGACTATTAAAGGAGTATAATACCCCTTTACAACTTTAGGAGTATTAAAATATAATATCTATTCTCCACTAGCTTCACTTTTAAAGTTCTTTCTCTTTATTTAGAATAGATCCCCTTTTTAACTTTATAATCTCCCTTGGTAATTTTAATTAATTTTAAATAACTTCAAACAACCAATTTGCTTATTATTACCTGCATGAAAAAGGACGATAGACATAGTCCTCTAAGAAGGTGAAGTCATTGAACATATTAAAATGTCTCCTTTGAATTCATGGAAAGGGATTCTTATGAAAGGTCCCCTCATATAGCAATATTGGAGACATCAAAGAAATGTATATATGAACTTGTGAGAATATTATCTTAAGATGCGATAAAGAAGGGTCACATGACTTGGATCTGATCTACACAAAATTGAAGGTATCAAAAGATGAAGGGATATCTTCATAAGATATCAACCACGAGATTTGGGATAAGAAGATAATCATCATTGATCTATAATGCACTCACTGATGAACAAGGTAACCCATGAGGATAAGAAAGTTACCTCATTCGACAACTTGTGATTTCTATGCAAGATAGAAGAAGACAAGTTGAGGGCAAAAGTGTTGAAGGTTAATGACTCAAACATTTGCTGGAAGGAAAGGAAGTTTGGAAAATTCTGGTCCTTGGAAAAGAAAGAAGAGCATAGATGAGATTCAATGCTATGGGTGTAAAGACTATGGACATTACAAAAAAGATTGATATTAGAAGAGAAGAAGTCTATATCACCGAAGAAGTGGAGGAAGCTGAAAAGAAGAAGTCCAAGAAAAGAGAAAGTAAGAGATCTCTACTAGGTCTAAGATAGTCTCCCTTTTAAAGGGGCTTGACATAGCTTCTAAATCTTATGTTATGGATATCGCTATAATAAATGATAAGATGCATCGTGGCATCATGGAAGCATTCGAAACAAGAGCTCGTGACATCATCATGGGAAACAGGTGGAAGTCTGATAGTCAACTTTGAAGGATATAGCTTTTGTTGACCTCATTGAAAGATCAAAGGAAGAAGTCATCCAGGACAAGTCTCATCATACATCAGTTTAAAAGGGAAACATCTGTTGAATAAGGAAATGCGAGAGGGAATGCTCATTGGAGGATTCACCAATCTAGAGAGGAAGCAAGTGTTTCATTAGGAACTCCAATTTGTGGAGTTCATGAGATAATGGTATGATGACATGAGAGATGAAGCAGATCAAGGGGTTGAAGATCTTGTCAATCAAGGAAGTTGCTGAAAGAAGCCTAGATGACCTAAAGGTAAATAAGGTATAAATGCTGTTAAAATTTCTGTTTTCCCACCCCGGTTTTCAGTTTCTCCTTATTTCTCCCATGTACTTAAATGTCCTTTCCCATAACCATACATTCAACAAGCTGAAAAAAATAAATTTGCTGAAAACACAAATTCTGGAAATTTTACAGAATGCTGGAAATTGCAGAAATAAAAATCAGCGGTAATAAACAGCCATTAAAACACATTAAAACACTGATATTTTTGGTCAATGTGACCCTGGAAAAACCCCCTACAACTCTTGGGGAAAACCAGTTTGAGGGCTCTTCTTTATTTTTGAAAAATGTCTTTTTACAGCAAGAAAATTTCAGCAAAAAATTACAGCAAAATAATTTTTTCAGCAAGCAAACTTATCCGTTTTCAGCCCAACGGACCACTTGGAAACTTCTTTCTGCTGTTTTGATTTTGCTGAAGAGCTGCCTGGTATGTGTGCCAAACTGCTGCCTCTTTTTCCTTCTTGTCCAGAAATCTCCCTTGCTCTCTTGCTCTCCTTCTCCCAATCTGCTCATGAAAGAATGAATGATCTTTTCCTCCTTTTCCTCCTTTAATATAACTCCAAGTGACTTTTGGGTGATCCAAGTGACTTTTGGGTGATCTCTAAATCCAATAGCTGAAATAGATTTAGATCAATGGCTGAGATTAAATGCACATTTAAATCTCACTTTCTATTTTTTAATTCACCCACTTTAATAAAGACCCACTTAGTCATTTATTTCCAAAGTCACTTTTCCTTTCTAAATTTTCATTGACTTTATAAAAGTCACTTTAAAATTAGACTTAGTAACTTTATCACTTAAAGTCACTTTTAAATTAGATTTTTAACTTTATAAAAATTATAAAGTCACTTTAGGAGAAAAATTAAAATCTTTTGGACACTTTTCCCTAGGCCAAAGATCAAAGCCTAAGGGAACCACCTGTCCTCCGGTACCAAATTTCAACACTCCCTCTTACCGAGGAAGGTGTCCCTCACCACACCCATCTTGTCTCTGAAGTAAACATGCTTGCCCCGTGGTAAGGCTTTGGTAAGAATGTCTGCTACCTGCTCATCAGTGAAAATATACTCAAGCTTCACAGCTCCCTTCTGAACATAGTCTCTGATGAAATGATATCTGATCCCGATATGCTTTGACCTGTCATGAAATACTGGATTCTCCGTGAGTTTAATGCAACTCTGATTATCACAGTAGATCATTGAAGGTCTCAACGGCTGAACAAATAAGCCAAACAACATCTTGCGAAGCCAGATGGCCTCACACTAGCTAGACTGGTTGCCATATACTTTGCTTCTGCTGAACTCAGTGCTACTGACTGCTGCTTCCGGCTGAACCATGATACTACTGCTGAACCCAACCCAAAACAGCGCCCTGAAGTGCTCTTCCTATCAGAAGCAAAACTGCCCAATCAGAATCAGTGTATCCTACCAATCTCACTCCATCTCCCTGCCTGTAGTCCAGACCATAATCCACTGTCCCCTGCAAGTACCGCAAAATGTGTTTTGCAGCCACCCAGTGAACCTTCCTAGGCTCACACATAAACTGACTCATCGTGTTGACTGCAAAACAGATATCTGGTCTAGTGTTGACCAAATACATCAAGGAACCAATCAGCTGCCTGTACAATGTGGGATCCACCAACTCGGAATCCGAAGCATGAAGCTTCTTCCAGTTGGTGATCATCGGTGTCGACATGGGTCTACAATCCTCCATGTGGAATCTGCTAAGGATGTCCACAATATACTTCCCCTGCCCCAGGAAGAAATGCCCCTCCTCCTGCCACACCTCCAAACCCAAAAAGTAATGCATCAAGGCAATGTCCTTCATCTCAAACTCCGTCGCAAGATCTCTCTTGCAGTGCTCTATGAGTCTATCTGCACCTGTAATGACCAAGTCATCCACATACAGCACCAGAATGAGAGGCTCCTCACCTATCACGATAAAGTAAAGGTTCGGATCTGCCTCACTCTTTGTGAAACCCATCTCCTGCAAATAAGTGTCTATCCTGGAGTACCAAGCTCTGGAGCTTGCTTCAGGCCATAAAGGGCCTTCTTCAGTCTGCACACATGGGACTCCTTCCCATGCACCTAAAAGCCCTGTGGCTGCTCAATGTACACCTCCTCCTGTATGAAGCCATTGAGAAATGCGGTCTTCACATCCATCTGGTGGATCTTCCAACCCATCTCTGCTGCTATCGATATAATGGAGCCAATCGAAGTATATCGAGCCACGGGAGCGAAGGTCTCCTCATAATCAACTCCCTCTACCTGGGAGAACCCTCTAGCCACAAACCTCGCTTTGAATTTCTCAATGTTGCCATCTGCAGCATGCTTTACCTTGTAAAGCCATCTGGAAGTAACCACGGACTTGCCCTCAGGCCTCGGCACCACCTCCCAAACATCATTCTTCATGATAGAAGGATACTCCTCCT
>APFE031602089.1:203546-231505 GCA_000404065.3 Pinus taeda | reverse complement strand
TCCAACAGACCACCTGGAAACTTCTCAGTTTTCAGCAAAAAAATCAGCTTTTTCTGCTTGTTCTTGCTGTTGTTCTGCTTGTCTTTCTGCTGTTCTGATTTTGCTGAATAGCTGCCTGGTATGTGTGCCAAACTGCTGCCTCTTTCTCCTTCTTGTCTAGAAATCTCCCTTGCTCTCTTGCTCTCCTTCTCCCAATCTGCTCATGAAAGAATGAATGATCTTTTCCTCCTTTAATATGACATTTGGGTGATCCAAGTGACTTTTAGGTGATCTCTAAATCCAATGGCTGAAATAGATTTAGATCAATGGCTGAGATTAAATGCACATTTAAATCTCACTTTCTATTTTTTAATTCACCCCACTTTAATAAAGACCCACTTAGTCATTTATTTCCAAAGTCACTTTTCCTTTCTAATTTTTCATTGACTTTATAAAAGCCACTTTAAAATTAGACTTAGTAACTTTATCACTTAAAGTCACTTTTAATTAGATTTTAACTTTATAAAAATTATAAAGTTACTTTAGGAGAAAAATTAAAATCTTTTGGACACTTTTCCCTAGGCCAAAGATCAAAGCCTAAGGGAACCACCTGTCCTCCGGTACCAAATTTCAACAAATGCTTGTATTTAATATTATAAAGTCATGTTGTATGGTTGCAAGTAACAAGGATCACTACTTTTATTTTGAGAAGCATGATCGAAGGAAAGGAATCTCCTCCTATGAAAGAATGTCGAAAGGCATGAGTCGCACTAGATGAAATCAACATAATATGTCCTCATGTGAAGTATTAGGTGGTTGACGATTGAGGAACTCTGATTGGAAGCTCCTGGGAATGAAGTGTGTGAAAAGATATGAACAGATCGTGATAATATGCAACGAAGGTAGAAGGCATTCAACATCCAAAGTCCAAGAAGATTTGACTAGAAGATCTCCCAGAAGGATGTGAAGACTCTGATGGAAGTCGGAAAAAGATAGAGATCTTTGACACTGAACATCTGTGGGAGATGTGTCAATTTGCATGCAAGATGTTGATACTTACAGAAAGATGTCATGGTGAAAGATTATCACAAAGATAAATCTGATTTGAAGTGTTCATTGATTATTTTTGAACTAACATCTAGTTGGGCTTATGTAGGACTATCAAAGGGAAGATCTGTGAATGACCTTGAAGCAGACCATATAGAAGGATGTAATGTCCCTCCGAGAATATGGCATGAAAGCAGAATGACATAAAGCAAAGCCAGATGGAAAATTTGATGGATCACTTTCTGAAGAGTTGAAGACATGACAAACTCATGAATAAAGTGATGGATGGTTTGTGCCCTATATGGAAGTTCCCAAAGATGAAGATCCTTGATGAAAAAGAAATTTATGACATCAAAGAAAGGAGCTCTTCATGAAGCTGATTGTTGTAGGATCTCCACATGAAGAGCTGCGATAGGTCCCTAGTTAAGAGGGAGCCTGAGAAGAAGTTTCTTACTTGGAAGAAACTTGGAAATTCCTACGCTGGAAGCTTAGGTACATTCCTTTGTGATAGGAATGAGTACATTCCTTTAATGGAATAAAGCCTCTTAGTATAAAAAAGAGTGATAGACATGTTGTTCTGATCTTCACTTGGGAAGACAAAATGGAGGATTGTGTAATCATTTGGCATTCGATGCTCTAAGGGGGTGAGATAGGGAATCACATGAAAGAGTAGTCATGGAGGACCGATATTCTTTTGGGACTGGGGAGTCCAAGAAAAGAATATTCCTTATGGAGCATATCTTGAGTGAAACCGGGTGGGGTATGTTCCTAGAGAGACAATGATGAGTATGTCTAAAAATCATTGGTCTCGCCAGCGTTGTGCTTTGATCTTGTGGAGAGATAGAGCTGTTAGTCAAGGCCTTGCTATATAACAATGCTGGTTGGTATGATGCTATACAAATGAGTTACAAATCCGAATTCTTCTTATGAGAAATTCTTCAGATTGAGAATGACCAAGTACCATTATGAATTCCTCCCTAGTTAAGAGGGAGTGTTGTCTAATGTAACTAGGTTTGGTCTTCATAATGACATATAATTATGATCTTTGTAAAATGATGAAATAAAGAGAATAAAATTATTTTTGTAATGCCTTGCTTCATGGGTTTCATGAGGAAGAATTTTTATTCTAGATGGCTCCCATTGAGAGCTTTAGGATTTGTCAAAGAGTCAATGTCATGTATGAAGATATGTCAAAAGTATTCTAGTCTATAGGACTGTCAAATAGCCCTCCAAAAGACAAGAACGGTTCTTGTCTTCATGTCGGCTTCTAGAAGGAACAACTAATACAAGTCGGCTCACAAATAAAAGGCACATCCATTCGTTGAATACATGTCGGCTTATTTATGGGACAGACTACCATAAATACGTGTCTAGGATCTCCGCATTTACACAGTTCACAAGATCAATTTCCTCTGAGATTTCAGACATTTTCTCTGAGATTTTCGGGTGACAGTGACACAGGCAAGTTCGGATCTCGGGTGGCCTAATGAAGGATTACTGTTCGGATACTTCAAGAGTTTGTATGTCTCTATGGACAGTGGCAGAATGAAGCTCGAATATGCTTCTCTGTGATTTCGGGTAGACAGGGACAGTAAGAAGTTTGGAATCTGGATCATCATTGAGATTCGGATGAATGTTTTGGAGAAGAAGTTTTGGTAACCTAAACATAGAAACACAGTTCGGAGAAGAGGCTATAGTAAGGTGTGAAGACTAGGAGCTATGTAATTCGGATCATAGTGAATGAGTGACAAGTTTGCAGTATGAGTATACATAGTGACGAAATAGTGCTGCAATCTCGGTGGAATCTCAGTAAGGATATTGATGCTATTATCTGTGCCATCATAGAAGAAAAGATCTCAGTAATATGACAGCTTGGAGGTCTCACAGGTCGAAGTGGAAGAGGAGTCAAGAAGAATGGTGACTATTAAGAGAACGCGTGTCTTGGTATTGGAGTGGCTAATAGGTCAAGGGTCTTGGTCTTGGTATTCATCAATTGGAATCTATATAAGAAGAATTTATGTGGGTTTTCCTCTCAAAGAGTGAGAGGTTTTGGCCCTGGCTTATAGCCTACATGATGTGTCTCTTGTGTATTTATGTTCATGCATTGGTTACTGTTTGATGAAGAGGAACACTAATAATCTAATGTGAAGAAGATCCTAGTCTAAAGAAGTAAAAAGCATTCACAAGCAGTCACTAATAGAAGAAGAGAAATCCCTAATGCTAATGCCCTAGATTTCTCAACAGATGTCACTCCACAATTTTTATTCCTTTATGAAAACCTTGAATACCAAAATAATTCTTCTAATTAAATTTGGTTTAATTTATTCAAGTTTGGTAAGGTTCAATAGTCACAACTGAACAGGCACGACCTTGCTTGACGTATTGAGGCAGGTGCTTGGCTTTGTCATAAATGACAAATTTAGGAAAGCCTACGACTCTTTTGAAAATGCAATTGCGACGTCTAGAATCTCTCCCCCAAATTCTAATCACTGGTTGCTTGCACTGAGACTCTGAGACCCACAAATATATACTATAAAAAATGTGATAAATCGGCAGCTCGATGAGATTAATTTTTTAATTGGTTGTCTGATTAATTCGCTGTGTGCGATGGTCGCTGTATATTACGGTAGTGTCAACTATAAAGGCAGTGCCCGGACGGTGGCTGTATATTACGGTAGTGTCAACTACAAAGACAGTGCCTGGACAGTGGCTGTGTGGCAGTCAGGCAGAGATGGACGACGGGGCTTGTGATGGAAAATGCCATGGTGAACACTGTGTGTAGCGTGGCTATTGCCGCGTGCAACCTTTAGAATGCCAACCCTAAGTACTGCAATATCATGTTTTTAAAAGATAAATATTGATTCTTGCCTTGGATTATGCTTCTAAAGCCCTTGCTTTTGAATGAATTTATGGGCAATTAAAAGAAGCCCGTGGGATAATTTGTTGTTTTTCACATATGCACTTAGATTACATTTATAAGTATCATGTTTCCTAAGCAGTCTGTTTTAATGTATCTTGTTGCTTAACTCTGCATCCATTACAACAAATTTTAATTGTTCAAGGCTGATAGCTTATTATCAGTAAAAAATAATTTGTGATATTTTTTGGCAGGTCTGATTGTTGGTGGGTTGGCAAACATTTCAAATACAGAAGAGAATATTAGGTGTGTTTCATATTTGTGGCACCAATGGTTCTCACATATTTTGATGGTACATCTATATAAGAACATATGTTTGTTTCTCAATGCATTTCTTTAAGCATAGAAACCTCTATTTCTGCTTGGAATTTTCACTTACAGATATAAATTTTGAAAAATTTGCAGGAAATGGTTCAACTTCCACGAGGAGTTTTTCTTTTTGCTTCTGCTGCCACCAATAATCTTATATCCTTGTGTAGAAGCTTATACTTTGAAGTTTTAGATGATAATTTTATTTTTTTATTCTCATTTACTGATTTCTTTTAAAGGATGCTTTAGTTTTCTTTGACTGTTGTTCCACTCAGTCAGGTTTTAGCTTACAACCTGTAAGTTCTGCCGTTTGCTAATAGATAAACTGCCTTATTTTGTATTCAGTAATATGCAGGATATGGTTCCTATTCTGAGCCTTTTTCTGGGAAATTCATTTTTCTTTCCCTCTGTTGCCACAGAAACCATTCTTTTCGAACTTTGGTGCAATAATCACATTTGCTATTTTGGGGACATTCATCTCTTCAATGGTGACGGGAATTTTAGTGTATATTTCTGTCTCCAATTTTTTACTTGTGATCTGGTTATTTCTCAAACAAAGTTTGACTTTACTTTTCCATGAGTTGCATGCATACGGAGAATGCTAGTGGCTGTAGTTTTGACGTTTATTACACTACTTTTTAATATTTCTTATCTTATGTGTTAAGTAATTTGTTGTTTCTAACTTTGGTCTCTCATTAAAGTTATCTAGGAGGGGTATTCCTTCTGATGTTTAGGCTACCATTTCAAGAGAGCATGATCTTTGGTGCTCTTGTCTCAGCTACAGACCCAGTGACAATATTAGCCATCTTTCAGGTATGATAAATCATTTGAAAAACCTTATAATGCTTTTTTGATTTGGGATACTAATGCATTTTACATGCCAGTACTCATTTCATGCAAACTTCAGTATCTGTGAAGCCGAATTTGATTATTCTTTATTTAAAATTCAATTCTTATTTTAGAAAAAGAAGATTCTAGATGCATCTTTGATTCTTTTAAGGCTTTATTCATAGATTAGAATTTCATGACAGATGAATACAGATGACCACAGCCTGCAATCTTTCTTTGTTAAATTTTTTCTTAAATGGAACTAATTTTCAATACTTTCATAGACATATTTGAGGCTCGAGAGCTAAAACTTTGTTAGGTAATGAAAATGCAAAAAATCCTAAGAATACAATTTATGTACTATTGGTGAAATGTGCAGCAAAACATTTGAAGATGTATTCTATTTTAAAATATGAAATGTATTTACACCAAAAGTAGAAATGCCAAGTATTGGAATGAACTCGCAATCCAAGGGGTAACTCTCCAATGAAGATGATTTATAGTAAAAGACTACCATACCCACTTTGATTCCCCTTTAGGGTATCGGAAAAAAAAAGGAGAGGAGAGAAAACAACAAATTTAATTGCTGCTATCTGAACTGCTGCCCATGGAATTTCCACTCTGTAACAGAACTGTTAGGTTGCCTCTGCCTAACCTCATGTTTTTCTAGGTTTACCTCTGCACTGCAGCCGTGTCTGAGCTGTTAGTTGCTTCTTGCTTGAGTGCAACTTTCTTCCACCTTAAGGTGTCCCGATGTGTGCCTTTTCCCTTCCAATCACGCTTACACTGCAGCTTCTGTGTGTGGGTGTCGAAGTCTCTCAAAATGCAACAGTTCTCTCCTACGTGTTGCATGTCTTTTGCTCATGCTGACCCTGTCAGTATATCTGCTAGAAGTTATAGGTTTTGGTCTCTTTGTGTTAAATCTTCTTATACCAGCCCATATTTATTTTCTTGCAACAATTATTTATTCCCAGAAACTTATGTTATTATTGAAATAAACTCTGAATTGTTGAAAAATAAAATCACTGGTATTTTAACTTACAGAAATTTTATACACAGCAGACATAAAATCAGAGAGATCAATTACACATTGCAACAGATAAATACCCACAACAATTCTCCTTTGTTAATTAATCTCAGGGAAATCAGGGCTTTGACCCACAGAGAAATTACAAGGAAATATGCACTGATTGTGACTCAACCCTATTGGAAGAATTCAGCCCTAGGAATTTCAGCCCAATTGAAGTGAGCCCCTGAAGAAATTTGGCTTGGGAAATTTCGGCCCACCTCTCACCAATAACTCAACAATGCACCTCATGAAATTTGGCCCTGGCAAATCGGCCTCTCCAACAATTAACCTCCTTCTCGCTTCAGCAATTTGGCCCTGGAATCTCCAACAATTCAGCCCCCTGGAAATGCTCCTGAATCAACCTGCAATTTTCCTCTTTCACCTCGGTCTAGGTGAGCCTCTCTTTCTTGAGCAATCACTCTCCCTCTTTGAGAAAGTCACTTTCCCAAAAATGCAGTAGTTGCCTTTCTCTTTTGTTGTTGTGTCTTCACCTTTCCCTTAGGCTTTCATTTATAATTTTATCAAACCCAAATCCCTAACCCTAATCTTTCTTCAATAAGATCTAGGAGATCAATAGTTGAGGTCATTTCTAAGTCATTTAAATAATTTCATTATTTACCCTTAGAAATTGACTTAATAGTCCACACTAATTAATGATTTTAGTTATTGTACTAAGTTAGAGTCTAGACTTAGGAAAGAAATAAATCACTTCATGAACCAGGCACTTAAAGAGGCAATAAATCATCTCCTACATGCTAAGACACCAAGCATATGTAAAATACATTTGGAAGCTACCACAAGCTTCAACACTCCCTCCTTAGCAAGGAAGGGATTCTCCACTCTCCCTAACTTATCTCGGTACTTATCAGACTTACCTTTCGCTGGAAGGGATTCTCCACTATCCCCAACTTATCTCGGTACTTAACAAACTTACCTTTCGCTAGAGGCTCAATGAGAATATCTCCCACCTGCTCCTCTATGGAAATGTACTGCGGTCTCACAACACCTCTATGAACTCTGCTTCCAATGAAGTGGTGTTTGATCTCGATGTGCTTGGACAAATTATGAAACACAAGATTCTCAAAAAACTTAATGCAACTTTGATTGTCATTGTGAATCATTATTGGCCCCATCTCCAGATCAAACAGTCCCTGCAAGCATCTTGCGAATCCATACTGCCTCACAACTTGCCATACTTGCTGCCATGTACTCTGCCTCTGCTAAACTAAGTGCCACTGATTGTTGCTTCTTGCTGTCTCACAAGATCATGGCCGATCCCAAGATGAAACAACATCCAAACGTGGATTTTCGATCCACAACACTCCCTACGCAGTCAGAATCTGTGTAGCCCTGCAGCTTCACTCCACCAATTCTAACATATCTGAGTCCAAAGTCCACTGTACCTCGGAGGTGCCTCAATACATTTTTCGCTACCACCCAAAGTTATGTAAAAATTAGTTAGTTGTAGTTTATTAGGCAAAAGGGCATGATCAAAGATCATGCCCGTTCACCAAGAGGCACCTAAGGCGGTATATAGCCCAGGCTTCTCACAAAAATGTAATCATCATTCAATTATTAATAAAATATTTGTTTAAATCTATTTATTATGGAAGTTTTATACTTCATCTGGTATCAGAGCAACACGAGACTAGTGACACCCACAAGTTCTGTTGGCCATCAAGCCCTACAGGCTTTTCATAAAATAACAGTGCGTGTGGGCTATGCGTGTTCTGCCTGGAGTGTGTGGTTACAGGCCTTGCGACTAAACAACAAGCCAGTCGCAGGGTTTTGCGGGACGTAGCTACGCTAAGCCACAGCTAACTACGCACCGACAATTTCACACCACAACTAACCATGCTGCAATGTTGGAGGGCGATACGCTGTTCATCGACAGTGACCTGTGGCTCCATTGCGGTCGACTCTGTGGTATGCGTCGTTTCATTTTATCTGCGGTGACATCTACGGTAATATCCACACAAGGGTCAAACCGTCTTTCAGGAGGTGGGACGTGACTGTCCATCCAATTTTTTTTTTTCTTTTTTTCATGCATACATATATATAATATATACATATATTTAATTAAATTATATATAATTAAAACTATATATATTATAATTACATATATAACTTTAATTTAATTAATTAATTAAAAAAATTATGTCTATAATTAAATTAATTAATTTAATTTAATTATTTAAAAAAAAATTTAAGCTGGCAGACAAATATACATCCCCACAAACTCGCTCAATGTCAAGGTCAATGGCTGATTTCAATAAAAGATTGATTGAATTAGAGAATAGGGTTACTAGCCACTCCGATGATTTCAATAAAAAATTAGCTGATTTCGAGAATAAGTTTAATGGGCATTTTGACGATATCAAGAGGCTTCAGGATACGACAAATTAAATCGAACTACATATGGGGTAGAACCATATCCAATCCAAAATGAATCAGAACCAGACCTTAGCATTGCTGAACCACTTGTGTGGAAAGCATAATATTACACCCGAAAAAGTACTCCAAGAAGATGGAGGAAATCAAGAGCACAATTCATCAGACTCAACAAAATCAACAAATTCTCAAGAAAACGCTGAATCTCCAAAAAAATCAGTGATGCCCCACTAAGGAAATAGTAATGCGACTTTTTCAAATAAGCAACTCTGGGATATATTTACCAATCAACACCTTTTTCTGCTCAACCATTAGCGACATATCAACGAAGGGCAAAAGTCGAGATGCCTAAATTCGATGGAAACGAAAAATACAGTGTTGCATGGATAAATAAAGCAGAAGAATACTTCGAGATTTATGACATCAACGATGACGACGAAAAGCTTAGGGACGCATCCATGAAAATGGAAGGAGAAGCATATATTTGGTATATGTAGTGGAAGAAGACGACAATCGCCATCAGTTGGAGGAAATTTAAAAATGCATTCTTTAAAAGATTCCAAGGTGTAAGGGAAGAAGAGTTTTTTTCATCACTCATCAAATTACGACAAAAAGGAAGTGTGGATGAGTACACTCAAGAATGGGAGACCTTAGTGACACGAGTACCTAGGTTATCAGAGTCTCGTCTAGTTCAATCATACATCTCTAGACTTAAAACTCATTTACAAGTAGAACTTGACCTTCATGACATTAAGTCAATAGAAGTAGCAAGACGAAAATAAAAAACTGCTGAAAAGAAATTTGAAGAACAAACTTTGTTCGTTCCATTTGGTATTAGAGCTATAAAGGAATGGACCGAACCAGTTAATGTATCCAAGCTAAGAGGGTTCTTAGGTTTGACTGGGTATTACCGAAGGTTTATTAAAAACTATGCACATATAACTGCACCTCTGACAAACCTTTTAAGAAGAATTCATTTCTATGGGATGAGGAAGCAGGAAGGTGTTTTGAAAAATTAAAGGAAGTTATGTCTAAAGCCTTGGTATTGGCAACACCAGATTTTTCTAAACCATTTATCATCGAGTGTGATGCTTCCGGATTCGGTATAGGTGCAGTGTTAATGCAAGAAGGGCATCCAATAGCTTTTGAAAGCAGGAAGCTCAATAAAAGAGAACGCCTCAAGTCCACATACAACAAAGAAATGCTCGCTATTATGCATGCACTAGTTAAGTGGAGGCAATATCTTTTGGGAAGTAAGTTCTCCATTCGAACAGATCATAATAGTGTCCAACACCTCCTTCAACAAAAAAACTTTTCGAAGAACAACAAAAATGGATTGAAAAAATTGCTGCCTTTGACATGGAAATACTACATAAAAGGGGAAAGGCAATGCAGTAGCAGATGCCCTATCCAGGAAAGACGAAGAACCAACACTACTTGCAATCTCGGTTGTTGTTCCTGAATGGCTTAACGAGATTCGAAGTGAGTATGCCAAGGATCCAAAAATAACGACGATAATCAATAACCTTCCCAACAACTCAAAATTTGAATGGAAGAATGATATTCTATGGTACAATGGAAGAATCTATCTAAATGCAGATTCCAAGTTTAAATTTAAGATACTCAAGAACTCACATGATTCACCGTCAGCCAGGCATGTAGGATTCTTTAAGACTTACTACAATGCACGTCAATCTTTCTTTTGGAAAGGAATGAGTTGCGATATTTAGAAGTAGGTAGCTGAGTGTGACACATGTCAAAGGAATAAAAGTGAAAATATTATGACACCTGGATTACTTCACCCTTTAAACATTCCGAATCAGAAATGGGAAGAAATTTCGATGGACTTTATTTAAGGATTACTCGTATCTGAAGGCAAGGACAAGATTTTCGTAGTGGTCGACAGACTCACCAAATATGCTCACTTTATGGCAATAAAGAAATCATACTTAGCTAAACAAAACATTGAAATATTTTGTAAAAATATATATAAATTACACGATTTTCTGAAATTCATTGTGAGTGATAAAGATGCCAAATTCAAGGGTAATTTCTGGAAAGAGTTGTTCAACCACACAGGAACCTACCTAAATATGAGTTCCGCTTATCACCCTCAAACAGATGGACAAATAGAGGTTGTGAATAAATGTTTGGAGGCCTACCTACGTTGCTACGCTACAGAAAAAGAAAATAAGCGGGCTCAATGGTTGCATCTCGCTGAATGGTGGTATAATTCTACTTATCATACGTCAGCAAAAATGACGCCATTTCAAGCTTTGTATGGATGTGAGCCCCCAAAATGGAAGGATCTAGCTATTGTCCAGACAAATCTACTTGCTATTAAAAATCAACTAGAAGAAACCCAAAAAATCGTCCAAATACTAAAAGAAAACTTGAATAATGCAAGGAATCGTATGAAGCAACAAGCAAACTGAAACAGAACCGAAAGAGAGTTTGAAGTTGGAGAATGGGTATTTGTTAAGCTCCAACCATACAAACAATTGTCCTTAAAACAAAAAGGAAAAAATAAATTGGAACCAAAGTTCTATGGACCTTATCAGATCAATAAAAAGATTAGCCAAGTTGCATATGGTTTAAGCCTTCCAGAGAAAAGTCATGTTCACAATGTCTTCCATGTCTCCTTTCTTAAAAGGGCACTAGGCGACCATCAATCAGCGCAAACAACACTTCCCTCCCTGGATGATGAAGGGTGGGTCATTCTAGTACTAGAAGGTATTTTATCTACTAGAGAAAGAAAGCTTTGACGTTGTACAATCAAGGAATACTTGATTAAGTGGAAGGACTTACCAAAAGAAGAAGCTTCTTGGCAGACTGAAGCATTTTGTCAACAACATCCGTCGTTACATATGGTTTGAGGACAAAGCATTCTTTCGAGAGGAAGGCAATATTATGTAAAAATTAATTAGTTGTAGTTTATTAGGCAAAAGGGCATGTTCAAAGATCATGCCCGTTCACCAAGAGGCACCTAAGGCAGTATATAGCCCGGGTCTCTCACGAAAATGTAATTATCATTCAACTATTAATAAAATATTTATTTAATTCTGTTTATTACAGAAGTTTTATACTTCACCCAATTAACCTGTCTTGGCTCTACCATGAACTGGTTGAGTTTGTTCACATCAAAACAAATATTCGACCTAGTGTTGACCAAATACATCAAGGAACCTATCAGCTTCCTAAACAGTGTGGGATCCACGAACTCATCCTTAGAAGCACTCAACTTCTTCAAGTTAGTGATTATTGCTGTAGGCACAAACCTGCAATCCTCCATTCTAAACCTCCTCAAAATTTCAACTGCATACTTGCCTTGCCCAAGGAAAATTTCTTTTGGATGCTACCACACCTTCAATCCCAAAAGTTATTGCATCAAGCCGATGTCCTTCATTTTGAACTCCGAAGCAAGGTCCTCCTTGCACATCCCTATGAGCTTCTTTGACCTTGTCAAGAAGTGATCGTCCACATAAAGTACCAAGATGAGTGGTTGACCCTCAACTAGTACATGGTACTAGTTGGAGTCCGCTTCACTCTTGGTGAAGCCCAAACCAAGAATATATCCATCGATTGTGGCGTACAATGCGGGCGGAGCCTGTTTCAGCCCATAAAGGGCATTCTTCAACCTGCATAAATGAGACTCTCTCACATGCACCTCACAGCCTTGAGGCTGCTCAATATACACCTCCTCAATCACTCCATTGAGGAAAGCAGGCTTCACATCCATTTGATGTTAGCTAGCGCACTAATTAACATGTAGCTAAACCTCTTTGTTAGTAAAGACATATTTGTCTGCTGGCATGTGTTTTGTGTTAATACGTTTGTTTAGGCAGCTTTTTTTCTGACTATATATTTTTGTTCAGGAACTAGGTTGTGATACTAACCTTTACGCTTTGGTCTTTGGAGAATCAGTTCTAAATGATGCGGTAAGTTTTCAAAGCCCCTAGAAAAATGTTTGCATTTCATTATAATGTTGCTCTTCTGCAAAATATAAACCTTGAATTGTCATTCTATTCTCTTTTATAGCTATTGAATTGATAATTCAAGCATTGAAATGCTAAAATTGATTGCCTTATATCAATATAATATTATAGTCTTGAGTTTGCCATATAGTTTGGATTCTGATTCTTCTGACATCTTGCTGTCGTGCCATGGGGATCCTTTCTAAGGTGGCGATATCTCTCTACAGGTCAGTATTATTGGAGCACAGGAGATGGAAATTATTTCTTTAATTTTATGAGGGTAGTTTTTGTTCTTCCAAATGCATTAGTATGCTAATCTAGATTGCTAACATTGAAATAAACCTGATGTCCATATGGGCAGGACGATGTTATCAGTCCGTCAGCATCCAGCAACCAATCAGAGCATGTTAACTGCAGTGTGGAGGTTTATTGAAACTTTCTTTGGTTCCATGTCCACAGGTTTGAAGTTCAGAACTTTTGGTCATTTCTTATAATTAAATTGACACAGTGACCTTTGTTTTTTGTTTTGTTTTTTAAATTAAATTAAATTTATGCAGTTTCTTTTCTTGATTTGATGTATGACAAATTTATAATCTTTTGCATTGTAAAAAATGAAAAATTAGTTAAAGCAACAATAATAGAGTGTAATAGGCATCTCTAGATTTTGGACAATTATTTGGTGATGTTTCACCTACATTGCATGAAATTCTGCTTTATTAGCCCATGATCAAGTCTAATTTCAAATTCTGGAATTTGAGACTGTACATGTAAGGGTATTGAAGGTTATGCGAATGATATTTTGAGCAATGATTGAAGCACAAGATGACACATTAAGTTGAGGGGCCACCTTAGTGACACTATAGGAAACTATGACAGTTGAAATTGAGCAGAACATTATTGATTTATATGGTTCCAATTGTATCACAGAATTTTGTCAGAAATCTTTGAGTTATAGTAAATGTCCTTGAGAATCAATGGATCTCTAGTATTCTTCCATTATGAAGAATGATGTATGGGATATTGTGCCTAGGCCAAAGGGAAAATCAATGGTCAGTTTGTGATGGATCTTCAAGATCAAACACGCTGCAGATGGGACCATTGAGAAGTACAAGGCTAGGTTCATGGCGAGGGGGTTCTCCCATAAGGAGTGAGTGGATTATGAGGAGACATTCACTCCAGGCCTAAATACACTTCAATCAGGGCTGTCATATCTATTACTTCAGAGATGGGGCAGGGGATACATTAGAGGGATGTGAAGACAACCTTTTTCAATGGTGTGATGGAGGAAGAGGTGTATATCAAGAAGCCTTAATGTTTTGAGGTGCATGGGAGGGATTCTCATGTATGGAGGTTGAAGAATGTGCTATACAGTCTCAAACAAACACATAGAGCATGGTACTCAAGGATTGATGGGTATCTGCTAGGCATGGGATTCACCAAGAGTGAGGTAGATCCCTGCCTGTACTACATACTAGTTACTGATGATTCACTCATTTTTGGTATTGTATGTGGATGGCCTCTTTCTCATAGGGTCAGAGAAGCTTATAGAGATGTGCAAGAAAGGCTTAGCTGCCGAGTTTGAGATGGACATCGGCATGATGCACTACTTTTTGGGATTGGAGGTGTGGCAACAAAGAAGTGAGATCTTCCTTTGATAGGGGAAGTATACAGTTGAAAGCCTGAAGATATTCATGCTAATTTTAGATAACAATGGTATGTTTTATGCTTAACACAATTACTTCAATGTTCCCTTACCCGCTCAATTTCCAATTTAGATTTTCAATAGCAATCAGATTAACTATAAATCATATTGACAGTAACTGTAGATAGAATGTGAATAAAAGAAGCAGAAGACAAGCCAAGACAAGACAACACCAGATTTGGCAGATGCTAGGGAAAAACCCCAAGATGGGGAAAACCATTTGATCATTTTTTCTTATTATTATATCAAATTTTCAGCAGAGAGAGAGTACAAAAAGTCAAAGTTGACTTTCCAAATCAGTGTCAAAACAACCCTGTCAAATCTGCAGTCAAATTCAGCTCTAACTAGAAAGTCAACGCTGGTCAAAGTAACAACAAAATGTCCTTAAAGAAGCTCAGTCATACCCAGTCAAACTCAGCCTGAACAGGAGGTCAAAGTCAGCCCAAAACAGTCCCAAAGTCAGCAGTCAAACTTGGTCAAACTCTGTCCTTAAGTCTGCAGTCAACCTGCAACTTATCTCTGCAGTCAAAGTTCTCAGAACACCTCGGTTTTTGTGCCAATGAGTGCGGCCTGCCCAAAAAGAAAACTGCCCAAAAGATAGAACTCAAAATCTACCTTGAAAGTCAAGTCAACACTGGCCAAACTGCAAGAAACACTGGAATTTCAGGCCCTGTAATTCTGTCTGAAATTCATCCTCCTTGTCATACGTGCAGTGTTGATAATATCGGTATCAACAAAATATTGGCGAGGGTCCAGAAAATATCTTATCAGCAACATCTGCGAAAATATCGGCAAAATATTGGTAAATATCGACAAGCATAAAAAATCAAAATTTTCAGATTTTTAAACATAGCCGATATTTTCAAAATATGGCGATATTTTACCAATATTTTCAAAACGGAAAATATCGCGATATTTACTCGGCAATGTATCTTTTTGCCCAATAGTTGTACGAACCAATGAGAGGAGAGAGAAGAATGTGTGATTGATGATGATGCCAAATGAGGTGAGAGGTCACTTATATTTATACAAGTTGTTGAGGGTGAAGTGACATGTCTCTTGGGCTTCATGAGCCTACATGATGATGTGGCTGACCTTGACAATTTACAAGTGTGGGCATAAATTCAAAAACACATTTCTGCAATCATCATCTCCTTTTTTGATCCTCTTGAAAAGAGGAATTCAATGCAATCATCATCTCCATCAAATGAACTGTCTAAAGTGGAATTTGGTCCTAGTTGCCAATTTTAACAATTCGGGATGGTGGATCGTAGCCTATGTTGACACCCATGATAACCAACTTGAGGAAGCTGAATGCTTTCAAGTTTGAGTTGGTGGATCCCACATTGTACAAACAACTAATAGGTTCTCTGATTTATTTGGTCAACACTAGGCTAGATATATGCTTTGCTTTGAACACACTGAGCCAGTTTATGGTGGAGCAAAGCAAGGTTCATTTGGTGGCAACAGAGCATGTGCTCAGGTATCTACGAGGAACAATGGAGCATGGGCTTAGATATCTCAAGGGTGGTGGAATGCAATTAATGGGCTATATAGACTCAACATGGGCTGGGAGTGTAGTGGACAAGAAGAGAACCTCTGGGTAGTGTTTTAGTTTGGGAGCAACAATGGTCTCATGTTTCAGTAGGAGATCGTCTTTTCACTTTAGCTCAGTAGAGATGGATTATATGACATATACCTTGGCGAGTTGTGAGGCCATTTGGCTTCGCAAGATGCTCATAGGGTTATTTGATTTTGAGTTGGATTCAACAATGATTCATTGTGATAATCAAAGTTGCATCAAGCTTTCTAAGAATCCCATGTTTCATGACAAATTCAAGCAAATAAAGATCACATATCATTTCATCAGATATAGGGTTCAGAGAGTAGTTGTAAAGCTCCAGTATATCTCCATAGATGAACAAGTTGCAAATATTCTCACCAAGGCCCTAGTGAAGGGGAAATTTATTTTACGCAGAGATAAGCTAGGGGTGGTGTAGAATACCTTGCTTGCTGGGAGGGAGTGTTGATTTTATTAGCTTTGTTGGAAATATTGAGAGGGAGGGTGAATCAACATTTCTTGTCAATTGTTATTTTTACTAGTTAAGATCACTTATAATTATAACACAAAATGAACAATGATAGAATAATATTTTTATTAATCAATGATGAGGACTCCAATCCTCTTTACAACGAATCAAGTACAATAATGTGTAGGGCTCCAACCCTATATGAAGATACCAATCTTCAATCCTACCAGGCACCAACCTGTACTTTGCCAAACATCGACTTGGACTTCACTTGGCTCCGACCTCTAGGGCTCCAATCCTATCTTCCCAAGGCTCCAACCTTGTCACTTTGAGGCTCCAACCTCTAGGGGTCCAGCCCTGTCTCTGTTACATGCACCAACCTGGTCTTCTTGACGACTCCTATCCTCTAGGGCTCCAACCCACAACTTCAATTCGTCAAGATAAGATCACTAATTCTTCACAGCTCCCAATATCATTTACAACGAGCCCTGACAATATCTTCACCTTCACCACTACCTTCAAGCTGTCTCCAAGGCACTTAGCTCATCAATGACAACTTTGTCTTCTCATGAAGGTGTCACCACTGCTCTTCATGTTACCAAAAAATCTCTCCAACTTCACTCCATGAGGGCTGCAATCAAGGTCTCCAAGAATGTCACCAAGACCAGCTTCTACAAAATATCTTCAAGTATTCTTCAAGGTGTGTTCAATAGGTAGCCCAAAGGATCTTCACAAAGCTTCAACAACGATTTCAATCAAGGATTTCTGCAATGGTTCTCCAAAGAATGTCTTCAGTCAGGCTACCCCTAGAAGTCTCCAAGGTATGCTTTAAGCCTGCTCCAATCTCAAAGAACTGTTCTTCGATCCTTCTCTAAGACTTATTCTTCTATTTTGTTCTAAAGTGTCACAAAGGCAGCTCAATACAAATTGTCCAAAAGTCTGTCAATGGCCACAGATCCAATCCAACTGGTGTCGCCAAGTTGTTCTAACTGATGCCGTAGGTCTGAAATAATTGCCACAGGTCTATACTAGTTCGAGTTGCTAGGAGGCTACAAAATCTAATTTTTCTGGAGCAGAATGTATCTTTATGCAAGGTCGAGCAATCCTTCACATAAATGATGCCAAACCACTGTTACAAAATTTTGTCCTCCAAACAGGTCCAAAGGATGTGCTACTTCATGTCTTAGATGCTACTACAAGTCTGCAATGAAATCACTGTAGGTCTCCAATAAGATCTCCACAGAATCGCAAGAGTGAACCCACTGTAGGTTTGCAACAAATATGCCACAGGTTCAAGCCTCCACAAGGGACTGTTCACAGGTTTGTGATATAGTCCAAGCTCCACAACAACTAATCCGAGCTTCTTCAGGTGACTGCCCACAGGTTTGATCTCTCCTCAAGTGACTGTTCACTAGTCCGAGCCTTTCACAGGGTCTGTCCACAATTCCAAGCCCTCCACAGGTGATTGATTACAGTTCCGAGCTCCTACAGAACTGTAACTCGGGTCTTCTTAAATCAGTAATCCAATCTTCTAACAGGTGTCTAGACAGAGATATATCAAAAAAATCCAAAGTCTGCAACAAAATGCTCATAGGTCCGAGATCTGTTCCAAGTCTGATCCTACACAGATGTATTACAGGATTGTGTTGGAGGTCTGAGCTTTACTAGCCACAAGTCCGAGATTTTATGCCCAAACAGAATTATCCTTTTTTCCTCCTTGGCCTAAACAACAGTTTCCTTGTTCTCCTCGGCCTTCTGTCTTCTTCTGTACTTCGTATCCCTGAATTCTTGCCCGAATTGTTGATCAAAATGAATTGTTAAGACTTGTATTTATAGTGATTCCGTCTAGACATGAAGGGACACGTCTCATGGTTTATAAGCCGACTTATACAGGTAGGCATAGGTTGGCTAGGGTGACTAATATATTATATTATCTTAAAAATTCAATTTCTCCCAATCTAGAAGGAGTTAGAGGGCGTGTAATAGCTCGTTGGAAAGGGCTTGACCTCCTCTACACTCCTATGCCAATTCCAGCCTTAGATAAGGTCATTTGATTATCAATAAAATAACATTTATGAAACTGTCATCATTATTTCATTTAGGCAGCCTTTAGGATTTTATGTCTAGGACAGAGTTTAGGGCCACACGACTTCACCCGGGTCGCCACACGACTTCACCCGGTTCGCCCGAATGACCTCACCCGGGTCGCCACACGACCTCGCCTGGGTCGCCCGAACGACCTCGCCCGAGTCTTGTCTGAACGACCTCCCGAACGACCTGCCTGAATGACTTGCCTAAACGACTGTCCGAACGACCTGCTTGAACAACCTGCCTGAACGACTGTCCGGACGACCTGCCTGAACGACTGTTCGAACGACCTGCCTGAACGAGCTACTTGAACGACTGTCCAAACGATTTTTCTGAACGACTGTCCGAACGAGTTTCCCGAACAACCGTTCGAACGATTTTCCCGAATGACTGTCCGAACGAGTTCCCGAACGACCGTCCGAACGATTTTTCTGAATGAGTTTACACCCGAGTTCCGCCCGTCGTGCGGGCTCATCCACACACTTCAGAACTCCTTGTTCGAACTTGTGGTCGTTTGCCTCCAAACGCCCTCCAATATATATGGGCGGGTGGCGGGTTGTGTCACCCGGCCGACCCACACCAAACGCCCAGCCAACTCGTTCATAATGTGTTGTCTCGCCCGGAGGATGGTCGGCCCGCCCAACTCATGGGACCGCCCCCTCAACTCGCCCAACACCTTATAAACTCGCCCAAGGTTCATTTCGTTTCATGTTTCACACGCACTTCGCATGGTGGAGTTGCCCTGCCCGTCACACGAACTGCAGGTCCTGACACTTCTTATGTTAGATATTTTCTCATATATAAACTATTATTTAGTACATATAACAGCCAAACAATATTTGGTCTTTTCTTGTCTTTGTCATCATCTAGATCCACCTGGAGACAATGTTTCCATGTGTGATCAAGAGGGATTTTTGATTTGGATTTAGGAGCCATGGATAAGAGTCTAGTAGTTGGATTAGAACTTTAAAAAATTGTTCTTTCATTTTATAACATATTCTTCAAAAATTTTCGACATTGAACCTTGTTGTAGCATAAATAATTGGAAGCATATACATGAATAATTCAGTGTTTAACATACCTTCTTCACACAACAACAACACAACTTCTGTTGATTTTTGTAGCTCAGGCAGATTCTTCTGCACAGGCCTTTTGCAATTGTTATTCTAGATATTATTATTATTATCCTTTCAGAAATGCCTTCTCCATGAATTTAATGCTACAGTTGTATATGCGTTTTAATTGTTCTTGACGATTTTTGGATACTAATATATTTTTCAATTTTTTGTTTTCTTTCTAGTTTTGTAATGATGAACTAGTTTTTGATAAATTTGCACACATTTTAAATAATATATAGTTGGTATTAATCCTAATAAATTTACTTTTATTCTCCTCCTTTCATGAGGCCAAGTCCTATAGTTTACTCTAGTTTACTGTGTGTGTGCAGGTGCTGCTGTGGCATTGAGTTCTGCTTTAATATCCTTGTAGCAACATATTTGATTTCAATGAGGTTAACTAGAATATTTTTGCTATTAATTTAGTATGTTGTCATGTTTTTGTTTCATTTGATCTGAACTTTGAGCACGTGTGTTATTATGATTATCATTGAAATGTGCACAATTTATTTGGCCCTTAGTATCAATGTTTTTCTGATATCAAGCTGTATTCAAATTCAGATTTTCTTTACTTCTGTCAGCATTTTGAGAAGTGTTAGTCTTCTGTTAGCAGGAGACGAGCAAATTAACTTATCATGTACATTCAATCACTATTAGATGCCTTTTGTCAAGCTAAATTTTCCACCCATGAGCAAAACTCTTCTTGGAATTCTAGGAGTTGCACAAGTAATGGTAATGTATCAAATTGTAACTCGGATAACACCACTCAACTTCTTTTAGAATCTAATTTTAGACAAAGCATTCATAAAGATGAAGGCAAAAAGAGATCATAAATTTAGCTTGACAAAAATCGTTCTGAAGGTGGTGTTCTCCCTAAAAATGGGCCATGAAATGAGTATATTCTATTGCAGGCCTATTGAAACTGCAAGGAACTTATATGCATGAGTTGTAGACAAAATCTTGATTATTGTCCACTGATCACAACTTGCACTATACATCACTGTTTAAAATATTAATATTGACAATATTTTGCTGAGGGTCATGAAATTGAGATATTGGAAAAATATGTTAAATATTGTGAAAATCAAGAAATATAGGTAATCTTTAAAACATTGCAAAATATTCCTTTCAACAAAAATTTAGATTATCACAAGAAGTAATCATATCTCCACATTAATATGAAGAGAAAACTAGTGTGTGATATCAAATGATACTTCACAGAGGACACCTTAATTGTTAGTATTGTCTGCTGTGCAATCAAGACCCTGAGAGTCAAGATTTGAAACTAAATACCATATAAAAAAATTACATAAATATATTACATTATCATGGCTCATATACAATGATGAATGTGCTATCAATTTACCCTATTCATTTTATGTTAAAATGTATGGATTGCCCTCCAGAAGAAGAGGCTCATATGGCTGGAGCCAAATGTTTTCTGGTAGATACCTCAATTTCTGTAGGTAGTAGTTGTGGTACTAATATTATCTCACTTTTGATGTCCTTCTCCTCCAAACATACCGACATTACCTCAATTTGTGTAGGTAGTAGTTGTGGTACTAACATTATCTCACTTTGATGTCCTTCTCCTCCAAACATACCGACATAGGGACATCCTCTCCTACCACCTCTTCTAGGTCATCCTCCTCTAACCATTTTGTTGCTTCCTGTTAGAAAATCGGAAAGGCAGAAAATTTTCTTATACTTGATAATTACTTGTGAGATTCTTGTGTTCATATTAATTTTCTTATGTTCTTCTTTTATCTTAGGTCATCAAGCAATTACCAAAACAATAGCATGGAGATCAAGGACACCAGATGTAGGCGAACAACCAGAGCAAAACCCCAATCTTGGGGAAAACCCTGTCAACAACTCTTCCTTCAATAGTTTTCCTAAGATAATACAAGATTCTTGACTTAGACACAGATTTCCTCCACACCAAGTCAACCCTGTCCTTTTTCAGCACATGATCACTTTCTAGTGCTGTCTTAGACCTAGATGCAGCAGTAGCAGCAGCAACACTTTGATGCAGTAGTATCTTCGACCTAAAAACTTTGATCTTAATGCAACAACTTCGACCTTGAAGCAACCTTGAAGCACTTAGCTCTTCGACCTTGAAGCAACACTTCTACCTTGAAGAAGCACTTCGATCTTGATGCCGTAACAAAACTTCTTGATGCTATAAAAGAACTTCTTGATGCCGTAACAAAACTTCAACCTTGATGTAGTAGCCTAGAAAATCACACGTTTGAGAGAGAGAGATAACCCAAAACCTTTGATCTTGCAATTCTCCTTCTTCCACTGCAACTTCACACTTTTTCACGGCTTCTTCTATGAAATCGAACTTGTGTGAGTGAGTGTCCTCCAAATGAATCGAATTGCTTCAATATATAGGCTTCTAGTGAGGTTGAATTACCCTTTTTGAGGCCAACTTCATGTGGAGGTGACAAAATTTGTTTTTGACTCAAAAATAATTCCTTTGACATGATTCAAAAGCCCAAGAAGGGTCTTATTAAATGTACAATGAATCTAATGACTCAGCATAAATCCTAGAAGTCCTCAATGGGGACTTTGACCTAAAACAGGATGGCCCAAGCATGAAACCCATCCTTTAATAAGTCGTAATAATAATAATAAATTTTTCTTTTCATTCTTTTTGATAAGTAAATTACATAATGACTCAAATACATTTATGAAGACCGAACCTAGTTACATTCTTCAACACTTCTTCCATAACAAACCTCTCATACTCCACCCTGTACTTAGTTTCATAGGTTCTCTCATGTTGCTTCATCCACAATTGAAAATCGTACAATGTAGTAGACATAGACCATGCGATTAAGGCACTAGTATTCCAACTTGTTAGACGATCATAATAATTTAATGAGCTTGATGATTTTTGTTTATGTTTGTAGCTCAAATAGGTACTTTCGCATAGGTCTAAGTGTCTAGATGTGTGGACGTTGTGTAATTGACTCTTAACTTTGGCAATTACTTTATTAATTAAATTTATTTCTTTTTATGAAAGTGAGTTAATCTAATAAAATGCAAAGGTTATTTGCATTAGTGAATTAGATAAATCACAACCGTTGATCTCAAGCAATGTTGAGATCTAACTCAACTGTCAATCACTTTGGAGCAAGGTTACTTGGGAGTGGAAGTGGGAGTGGGGAGTGACATTTTCAAAATCTCCCGGGTTAGGAGCGAATCTTTATATAATATATATTTTTATATATTTTGATGCATATATGTCAATAAAAGCATGTAGAATGATGAATTAGATATAAAAAACATAAAAACATGGATTAAACCATTTAACATCAATCATTATAATCTTCATCAACCACGTCCACAAGTTACAAGTTCTTATTTATATAACATGTAAGGGTGCACATAACCAAAATAACATTGAGTGCAACCCATCTCTGAACCGAAAATACATCAACAAATAGGCTCTAAATGGCCTCTAACATCCAAAGGAATCATGCTACAACAAATAGCTACATATCATCAAAATCATTGCCTATCTTGGGATCTTTGTCATTAATATCACCCTCTAAGCAATTAACATAAGATATAAAAAATGTAGCATGTCAAGTCAAGATTTTGTTTGAGTGATGGGTACATTTTAGTAGGGTCATGATCGAGGAGTTCGGTAACCAATGCCACTAACATCAAGGTACATAGAGGGCATGGTGCTCTTGATTAAATACTAGTCCCATACCCTAGTACATGACAAAATTCAATGGAAATAGTGCAATCCCCCCAATTTTGAAATCTTTAAAAACTGGTAAGTCTACTAGATTTTGAGTGAGATCTAAAATTCTACTTTCTCCATATGAAAGCCAATGAGGTTGGAACCACTCTCAAACATCCTAAAGTCATTTCATGGTATTGTTAAAAAATTAAGTAAAAGGATGAAAATGAAAGATAAAGGAGAATGTTACTTTTATTTTAAGAATTTAACATTACCATGAATTGCATATCCTCTGTTATAGTCCGATGTTCTTTCATTTTCTTGCCTGATGATCATCTTATCTCCTTAGCTTTTTAGGTGTCTTCTAGTATGTCCTCCTCCTCCATCTCCTTCTTCATCATCTTGCCATAGCATGATAGAGTACCTACATCTGCAATCAAGTTATGAAAAGACGACATCAGTCTGATAAACCCCTAGTCTAAGATGGTGCATGTTGATCTGCTAACTTAGCCGAAACCGGGTTGCATGCTGAGGGAGAGGCTCAGTGACTATGCAATTGCGCAACTTAGACAGTCAAGGGTGAAGCTTGAGCCTTGATACTGCGCAATGTGCAGTTCAGGCTAGACTAGGTAGGTAGATTGCACAGTTTTGGAAATTAGTGAGCTGTTGAGGGGTTTTGCACTGTTTCAGCCAACTGTGCAGTTCTGAGAGGCAGAGAAGACTTGGTGATTGCGCAGCTAAGGAGCTCAGGGGTTGAGATTGAGCTCAGAGACAACGCAATGCGTTGTTGGGGCCAGGCTGGAGCGCTGATTGTGCAATTTTGAAGGCCAAGGTCCGGGCTTGAGCACTGAAATGTGCAGTGCACAATCGTGGGTGCAGGAACTACCATTGTGTAGTGTCAAGGGATAAGGTTGCAGCTTGAGGGCTGGGACTGCGCAATGCTCAGTTGAGGAATGCCAGATGAGGCTAAGTGTGGGATCAATGAAACTAATGTGAAGAGTGATATGACTTGACTGTGATCACACACTTAGAACACTTGACGACACAACAACATAGATCATCTAGGACACGTGAACAACATACTTCCCTTAGTGCGACAACTTTGCGATGACTTACGACAAGTGCGACACTAAGATACACTTTGTGACAACCGTGATGACGCTTGTGCGACAATGCTTAAAACTTTGGGAATGAGTGCGACGAATGTTTACATTGTTAGATCAACTCATTTACACAAAGGTAACCCCTTGAAACCACCAAAACAAGCTTATACACATTGTGCGGCAACTAACATGCGAAAAGACGACATTTAATCTATGAAGTGAAAATGGGGTACGACACTTGTGATACGTGAATGACAGTGAAAGTGACACATGCCACAACGAAGATAACATGAAAACGACAGTAATTAAAGTGAAAGAAAGCATGAGTGATAGTTGAAAACATGAAAATGACACTTGCGAAAGAGAAGCTGCGCAAACGCGTCAGTTTGAAAACTCACCAAAATGGAAGTACAAACATAGCCAAAAGTGAGGGACTGTCAATAACGGTGCGCACTAACTGTCGACATGGGTTGAGCATTGCACAGACACTGTTTTGACGAACTGTGTTATGCTTGTTCAAGCTTGCGTAGTAGAATGCATTCATGAACTCGTTGCAAACTGAGCATGTGTGAGCAAGTGACTTTGATTGATCAAGAAGTGACCACAAAACGATCAATCACAAGATCCACAGTAGGCTCCATAATTCAAGTGTAGGGAAAATTTTGGAGGGTGTTTGTCACATCGACAACACTTGGTGACATACTGGTAGAACTCCAACTTCTCTGCCTTGGTCAATTCTTTTGTACAGGGTCTTAGTTCTTCAGGGAGTATTGATTCATCCTGCAAATGACTTTGGTCTCCCCACTTATCCCGTGAATAAACATGGTCCCCTTGGTGCCTTCTTGGTTGAACACAAACATTAGATCTGCGATATCATAATGTTTCGAATTGGAAAGGGTAGTATAGCTCTCGAGCTTTAAATATTCAGAGTATAGTTTTTCATCGTTGGTGTTGCTCCCCTGCCAGCAGACCTGGATAGTACACCAAAGGAGTCACTACAGGAACACAAACATTGCTCTGCTGCCAACGAGCCTGGACATTACCCTGACGAAGTTGCTTGCTTCACTTCTTTGCGCAGGAAGCCTTTCTCTTCTTTTGCCTCTATTTATATATTTAAAGAGAGGACTGTGCATAGGCACTTATTCATTTTATGGGTGGAAGAGGGATCCCTACTTATTAAGAGAAGGAGAGGTCGTTCCTTTAGAGAAGCATATAAAGACCTCTGATTTAGGTTTGCTTATTTAGATTTTTCCCCTTTTCCTCATCTACTGATTGGATAAGTTTTAAAACATTGAAACATAAAGAACCAAGTGTGTCATAAGGTTTCCAGAATAGACACAAGTATCATGGTTTGACTAAAACTCTCCTTATGGACATATCATATTTTCTGTTAGAACTTCATTGACCAAAAGGTGTGACCAAAACACGGAAGAAGTACAAAGAGGTAGCCAAATGTTGCAGTGTCACAAAATCCTTTTCTATTTTGCCACATCTCCTTTTGAGCTGAAATGGGACACCTTTCATGCAAATTCTCATTAACATAACATAAAAGAAAAACATGACACAACCAGAAAGCAAAACCAAAGCACAAGCAAAAGGAGGCTAAACCAAACACGATGCAAGACAAATAGAAAAACACAAGAAAGATTAAGGAGAACGAGCGCAGGATGAGTGCAAGAGAGGGGAAACTAGAATGTTGCTAATCCTACTCCTAACCTAAACAGTTAGAAGGTTAGGGTCAAGTGTGATGAAATTTCCAATGAAGCCACCATTGTTGATTCTGACCTACATACACAAAGATGCGAGCAATTAAAACAAATACAAAATACTGTGCCATAGAAAAGATAAGAGCTTGAACTTGTACAACAAATAGAAGGTCTTGCCTGTTAGAGAAAGATAGGCCATAACCACTACCTCTAACCAGTTAACATTCTTACCTTTTCGATGACCATTTTAAGCAAACAAACCATGAAAGCTTCTTGTGGATGCACCTTCATTTGTGTCATCCTTCTTAGCAAGCATGAGAAAAGACCAAAACTCACTATTTGTGACGGAACTTGTCAGGTAAGATTGCTCCAACCATTCAACGATTGAATAATAAAATTTGTGACCGTCCTCTTGAAAACCCCGAGATCTTGAGAAGATGAATTTTCAATTAGAAGCACAAGATTACGATGAGAATCTTGCGAGGGAAAATAGATCTGATTAGATTCAACAGAGGTGTCAAGGCAGTCAGGACTTCAGACATAACCATCTGCGAATGCCAAAGTACCTCAACTATTTGACAAGTACCCGAATAATGCGATGTTAAACTATAAGGATTGAAGGGTGTAAAACAATTTTCATTGGATGTGCTAATGGGAAAATAGTAAGTTGAATGACAGTCGTCAGAGACGAAATCATGACTAGATGCGCTGATTAAAGCATCAGATTCCCAATTTGTAATTAACAAAGATAAATCAATTTGAACAGCTCTGCGAATGCTTCGAATAATAGAACCAACTTCCTCGCATGTCGAATTCGATAAACCATTTTCCTATAACTAGTGACAAACTGTATAGGCATCGTAATCATTGAAAGAATTTAAAAGGAATGCCATCTTAACAAACACATGAGACTAGTCAGGACATATTGAACAGAGAAGAATTTGATTCGCGTAATAACTCGTGCATTGATTATCATTCAAGGGGATTTTAGGTGCGATGAAGACTTTGCAATATAACATTCGCAAGAAAAACCAGGAGCTGACTATTAAGAAATGAATCCGAAAGAATGATTATGTTATGTAAAAAATTAGTTAATTTTAGGTTATTGTTTAATTTTAGGTTTAGTTAGATGAAAGGGCACGATCATAAGATCATGCCCTTTCCCAAAGGGTGCCAATGGCGGTATATAAGCCAGGCAACCCATTGTAAATCATCATCATTTGTCTATTCTTTTATTAATAAATTATTTCTGTTTATCCAGAAGTTTTATACTTCATCTGGTATCAGAGCAGGTTTCATCCGCCTGTTGGAAGAAGACACTGTGGCACAGTGTTTGGCATTCTCCCACATACCCGATTTTCTCTGCCCGCTGATCCCTGTTGTTCCCTACCGCAAACCCCGACGTCTGCTACACCATCACCGGCACGTTGTTGACCATCCGACACCCCCATACATTTGAAACCACTATACAATCTTTGCGAAAATACGTGTGAACCTGTGGTGGATATCGTGACCCTTTTTATGGTGTTGAATCTGCGTCCCTGTAGAAGCTGTAGAAGCTTCAATTACAACTTCTTGTTAACCAATTGCGGATTTATAAAATTAACATTGCAGTCTCGGACCAGGCATATAGCTACATGATTTTGACATAGTTTTCTCTGATAAACATCTATTAAAATCTTGAATCATTCAATACTTGATACCTCGGGCCTGTGCGTAGCATTCAATACTTGATACCTCGGACCTGTGCGTAGAAGGACCAGATCTTACATTTTCGAAACAACACCCAGATCTCAGATTGAAGGCTTGGACTACAGTCTTGTAGCTGCTTCTCTCATCTTCGGACCTGTGGAAACCGCATTAGTAAACAACCTTATCTCTTCAGCTCAAATTTGATTGCAGTGGGTTTTTTTTGAATAGTCAAGGGGTTACGTTAATCAACGTGACGGTTCAAAAGTTAATGATATATATAAAATAATTATAACGTGATTAATTATAATA
>APFE031602089.1:176650-200751 GCA_000404065.3 Pinus taeda | reverse complement strand
CGCGTTTCCCCGTTTCCTCAAAGTTGTGGAGGTCGCGTTTCGTATCGCTTCCCGTTTCGGAAACTCGTTTCGTTTCCCTGTTTCGTGCAACTTAGGGATGTTCCATCCTCACCATCAAACTTTAACTGAGACAAGTGATAAAGAGGCTCATCGAGGATTGAAAATTGACATATGGATAAATTAGAGAAACACCTCTGGAGTAAGATTTGTGGATGAGCCATTTTAGATAAGAGGTTCAGAACAGATTCAACGGGCACAACTTGTCATTTGGCCCCCCTTCTAGCGCCATTTGTTGACGGTGTTGGAAATCCGTCAACCAAGGGGGGTCTCCTTGATGTGAAGTCCCAATTAGATTTCACACCGTTTGGAATAGGAACCCCATCTAGAGTATCAGCCCGGTTGCGATGTATTCTTATAGATTTGCCTTGGCTTTAGCAGGTGTATCAAAGTAGCGGGAGGAGGAAAGGTGGGCCTCTAAGAAAAAGGTAATAGTACCACCCTAGTAGAGGTGCACACAAGCAAAAAGATAACCGCCTAACATCAAGCATAATAGTTCACATAGATGTGGTGATTGTTACAACCATTACACCACATTTTCAATTAGATAAGCACTAAAATAACTGAAATAGTTCAACAACTTTAGTACGGGTGAAAGCAAACATGAATCATAAATATTCACATAACAGTCTTACAAATATTCACAATCCATGCATGAAAACGTGCAGACCACCAAGCTTCAAGTATTAAGTAAAATTCCCAAGATACATGAATAAAACCAACATCACCAGCTCCAGTAGTGGAGCGTTGGAGCCACGACTTGCTCCCCAAAAGAACTAACTCTGTCTCTTTGATGCCTTATGGGAGAAGACAAGGTGAAATGTCCCTTGCTTGTACAATGAGGGTGTATATATAACAAATGGGGTGATCCTTCACCTCCCTTGTGACTCTGGGACTACCTCATGATTGTTTGACTTCTCATGACTTTTTGACTTCCTACATGACTTTTCATATTACATAGATGACTCTTGGACTTCCACTTTACATTATATTTCTCCAATGGTGAATTACATATTCCACTAAATGATGTGGCAGATGATGGCTCATGACATGACGCTAATGACATTGACTGTATGATGACATGGCAATGTAAGCCATTCTTTGTTGTTGCTTGCTTTTTGTCTTCTTGAAAAGATGGTGCATGTTCTTTTTCTTCCTCCTCCTTATGACTTGAAGATAAGGAGTCTTTAATGTGGTCTTGATTTTCCATCTTCTGCTATAGTCCGGTGTTCCCTCCTTTTCTTGCCTGATGATCATCTATCTCCTCAGCTCCTTAGGTGTCTTCTAACATGACCTTCTCCTCCATCTCCTTCTTCATCATCTTGCCATAGCATGATAGAGTACCTGCATCTGCAATCGATTCATGACAAGACGACATCAATTTGATAAACCACTAGTCTAAGATGGTGCATGTTGATCCACTGACTGAGCTGAAACTGGGTTGCACACTTAGGGAGAGGCTCAGTGACTGCGCAATTGCGTAGTTCAAGCAGTCATGGGTGAAGCTTGAGCCTTGTGATTATGCAATGCGCAGTTAAGGCTGGACTGGGCAGGCAGATTGCGCAGTTTTGGGACTTATTGAGCTGGGCTGAGGGGTTTTGCATCGTTTTAGCCAACTGCGTAGTTTTGGGAGGTAGAGAAACCCTGGTGATTCTGCAATTGCGCAGCTCAGGAGCTCAGGGGTTGAGCTTGAGCTCAAAGACTGCGCAATGCACAATTGTGGCTAGGATGGAGGGCTGAATTGTGCAATTTTGGAGGGCAAGGTCCGGGTTTGAGTGTAGTGTCAAGGGGCAGGGTTGCAGCTTGAGGACTAGAATTGCGCAATGCGTAGTTGAGGAAGGTTGGATGAGGCTAAGTTGCAGGGAAATTTCCGAAATTTGGCTAAATGTGGGATCAATGAAACTGATGTGAACAATGATATGACTTGACTGTGATTACACACTTAGAACACTTGACGACACAACAACAAAGATCATCTAGGACACGTGAACAACATACTTCCCTCAGTGCGACAACTTTGAGACGACTTATGACAAGTGCGACACTAAAGATACACTTTGTGATGACTATGACGACACTTGTGCGACAATGCTTAAAACTTTGGGAATTAAATTGACGAATGTTTACATGGTTAGATCAACTCATTTACACAAAGATAACCCCTTGAAACCACCAAAACAAGCTTATACACATATTGTGCGACAACTAATATGCGAAAATACGACATTTACTATATGAAGAGAAAAGGGGGAACGACACTTGCGATATGTGAATGAAAGTGAAAGCGACACATGCCACAACGAAGATAAAATGAAAACGACAATAATTAAAGTGAGGGCAAGCAAAAGCAACAGTTGAAAACATGAAAATGACACTAGTGAAAGCAAAGGTGCGCAAAAGCGATGGTTTGGAAAACTCACCAAAATGGAAGTACAAACATAGCCAAAAGTGAGGGATTATCAATAACACTGTGCATTGATTGTCAACATGGGTTGAACATTGCACGAGCACTATTTTGATGGGCTGTGCTATGCTTGTTCAAGCTTGCGTAGGAGAATGCGTTCATGAACTTGTTGCAAACGGAGCATGTGTGAGCAAGTGCCTTCGATTGATCAAGAAGTGACCACGGAACGACTGATCACATGATCCATAGTAGGCTCCAAAATTCAAGTGTAGGTAAAATTTTGGAGGGTGCTTGTCGCAGCGACAATACATATTAAATTCATCCCAAAGCATCATAACATTATTCAAATTTACATTATTATTCAACAACATATGCAATTATATAGAAAAAACAACAACATCATCAATGTAGTGGAACATAAAGGAACAATAGAAGAAAAACATTTACATATAGAGACATCAGGATTGGCTAGAGACCACAACAAAACCCACTACGGGGAAAACCCTTACAAATTCTTCTTATTAGATTGTTATTGAATGATTAAGCAAAAGAGAGTACACTGATGCATATCAACAACCATAAACCCATCCAGCAAAATCAACTCAACAATATCCATAAGATGAACCCAACAATGCTAATACTCAAAACCCTACTTCAAAAGCCTACAATCAACTATTACTGTTTGCGATCAACTCCCGAACCCTGCGGTCAATTGATAAAACCATACCCTAGGTGCCAATTGGATGTAGAGAGAGATGTGCGTGCGGCTGAAACCCTCCAACCGCATGCATGATATTGTGTGCCTACAGCTGTAGTCGTAAATTGCTAGTTACAAGCTTGCAGTTATGACCCAAAACCCTAGACACGTGCGAGCTTCGGACCCTGCAATCTCAGACTTGTGCGAGCGAATTTCACTTAACCATATCAGACCTATGCGAGCCAAAAAGAAAGAATGAAGAATAGAAGAAATGCTTCATGATGATATCCAAATGAGGGTCACCTGACTTGTATTTATATCCATCCATGGGTGCCCAATTTGTTTTTTGGGCAGATATGATCAAATATGCACGTGGGGCTTAATTCAAAAATACACTTTCCCTTGTCCAAATTGAGCGATTCAATAGTCAAAATTGGTCCTCTCGAAAAGAGGAATCTTGCCCCATGGTTGGATCCCATGGTTGGAATTTGTCATCGAGCTGCTAAATTAACATTCCATAAGGAGAAATTCCAACTGCATCATGTAATCATTGCAAGAGTCCTATCATGAAATCATATCCAATCTCAAGTATCTCATTATCAAATGTCATCACTGCTCATCTCAGTTCATCTCTTTTCACTCTTGCTTATCTCTTGATTGTTCTTGCTCATATACTGAACATTCTCGAATCTAAAAGAAGAATAATTTGACATCGGAGGGGAGCCTAAGCTACCACCCTCTATCCATTGGGGAACCACTTCTACCTCCCGGAATCATTGCCAATGAGGAGCCTAATGCTACCACCCGGGAAACATCATAAAACTTATCATCAGGGAGCTTAGTCTCAACCTGGAACTACGTCCAAGAGCTTAGTCTCAACCTAGAACCGCATAGGGGAGCACATCTAAACCCAAAAATCACATTGGGGAGCACATCTCAACCCAAAATCTCATGGGGGAGCAAAACATCTTCAACCCCATATCGAGCGATAGGTGGTATAGGGGAGCACATCTCAACCAATCCTATTGCCCACTGATCTTCCCAACAATGACCTTCAAGAGTCATGTGGTAGAACACCTACATCATAATCAACTTGGGTTGTAAACCCCCAAGTACACTCTCAACCCATTGACCAGACGACGAGTGGTATTCCCAACAAGCCTAGCTTGTGGGAATGATGCCAACTAGGGTATACTGTGCATAGACGAAGATAGGGGAGCTAACATCTCTGCCCTATGGGTGACAGATAGGGGAGCAACATCTACGACCCTATTGTCTAGAGAACCCTCTACCCTAGGAGCACTCCATCACAATTCCTCACCTTGAGAGCTCAGACAGGGTGAAAGAGCTGGCTTAGTGTTCTCGATCAATCTTGCTCTCTGTAGATCAGAAATATAATATCATGCTCATATATGATACTTGCTTAATCATCATGTCACAATAGCAGCAGTCTCCTGTTCATGCAAGACATCAAATCAAATATTTTTTGACATATATCACAAAAGGATACTTTATTCATCCTCCCTTTGACAGAGGTGGCCGCCACAAGCCTAAGCTTGTATCATATGGCAACGCTATCTTAATATATGAAGAGATCTCAGTCCCAGCTATATACGGGTTTCTTTACCAATCAGATCCCACTAAATATTATCACAGTGTATCCCTGTCATATGTAGAACCTGCTCAAACAACTCTCCAAAGAGCTTCTTCAACCTGCATCACAGCTAGCTATTCCAGCAACATCATGTTCAATCTTGTCTGTGCTTAAAGCTACAGACTTCTCATCCAAAAATATCATGGCAGATCTCATACTAAGGGAACACCCAAATCAACTCATCTCATCAATAACGATCCCAAACATCACTACATCCATGTAGTCACATATCACAGGAAGAATGTCTCAAGCCAAAAATTGATCATCCCATGCAAATATCTCGAAGTGTGCTTGGCAACAACTCAATGTGTATGAAGCGTCTCAATCATGAATTCATTTAGGTTCTATGCAAAACATTTTCTTCACGATATAGATTTTATTCTGCAAAGTAGTTCATCATGCCATGATTTGTCATTTCAAACTTCAGAGGCCAACTCCCTTTTACTTTGATCATCAGAGGCTCATGACCTGTCAAGAAGATACCATCAGTATATAAAACAAAAATCAAAGTCATACCTTGGACTTCTTTTGAAGTGGAGGTTTGGATTGGCACACATTCCTGGCTTCACCAGGTAATTGTCAATGCAAACATACCTGGATCGGGAAGCTTGCTTCATATAATGCTTTTGCAAACACAACACTGATCAAACCAATATATTTAGCCTTACACAAATCAACACTATGCAATCAAATCAACTAAGTCAAGTTATCAAGCCTTAGATGCCAAGTCAAAACTAATATGAAAATCATAAGAGTTTCTGCCAATTATCACTGTGACAAACTCTTAGGTAGAGCTTGTTACCAACTACCTGTGGGTAGTATGCATAGGAGAAAATTTTCTCTTGGATGGTACTTTGTCGGCAGCCAGTAGCCCCTTACAACCACCAGATAGCTCGATGTGCCACTTTCTCTGCCACCTGAGCTAGCGATGTGGTCCCTCACCCATCTGTTATGATTCTATGTTTGAAGGTGGGCCTTCCGACCCCAAAGCTATGACTTTTCATTGATTTAATTGAGTGATTTTGTTTACTTTTTATGGACACTTTTGGGCATAGATTGGTGGGGGGATTCGGCGGAAAGAGTGGGCTAGGTCTGTGCTCTTGTCTCCTTTACCCAATTTGATGGTTAGCCTTGTATCCTAGTCCCATGGGATCTCCTTTACTGGTTATTGGCTCTGGGGCTGGCACTACATGGGAAATCTCGATTTTGGTTGCGTGGTCTCTCTTCCCGATACCATATATATCACTCCATTCCACTTGTTTTAACACCATTCATCATTTTTCTCATCAGGGTCCACATGTGTCCATTACACAGGGTTCGCCTCCCTCTCCCCTTGTCCACACTTTGGGTTGGGCCTGGAATGATGCCCCAAAGGTTGATGCAACTAAAAGGAAAAGAAAAAGCATAATTTGGCTACTCACAACAGGAAACATATAACAAAATGCAAAATATGGTCGGGACGTACACATTTAGCACGTGGGCAAATGCCAATAATAAGCTCTACCTTTATCTATGGCCATCACCTTGGTTTCTATGGGCCTTAGGTGAGCCCCCTTCACGTTAAGGAAACCATGATTATCTCAACCCTTGGTGGGCAATTAAATGCCCCACCTAAAAAGGGGGTACCTATTGCTATATACCACAGATCATGCTCTCATCCCCTCGAGCCACGAGTATTTATGAAGAAAAATCAATAAAAAGGCAAGAGGCATATGAAGAAGGTTCGGAAAACAAAGGCCAGGGTAACTTATGTACCACGATTGCTCACTCCTACACGCATACACCCAAGTGTGGGCTTCCCCTATTATAGCTACCCTTGTACCTTAACACATGGCCTGAATTTTTCCCTTAATCCCCACTCCATCTCATCATTATATCATATGCCACCTACTATTTGATGGACTACCATGGACATGTCACCCCGTTTAAAGTTTGAAACCACCTAATAGGGTCCTTGGTTAACCCTCTTGTTAAGCTTGGAGACACTTGTACATGCTATGAAATTTTATCTATTGCAGCTATTGGAAATTATTCTTCTAATTTAAAAATTAATTAATGCAGTGTATTTGCTACGACAAATAGTGAATAAAATCAATGTTGCAATTTTCACCATAAAAATACTAAAAATAAAATACTAGATACTGAGAAATTCTAGCACACACACAATAATATTTGACACAGTTATTTTTGGACAATTGTGTTGAATTTCCATGATCTTGAGTCTAGGATAGAATCTTAAAATCTCTAACGCTACCAAACCAAGAATCTCAATGATACTACTTTGCACAACGGAATATAGGCAATAGTTAATCACGCATGCACAAAATATACACAACTTTTATTTTCAACCCAACTTCGTTATATTAAATGAACGTATAATACAACAATCTAGGGCTCCTGTACCAGGGAAAATGGCCCTCATACATCCACTAGTACAAGAAACAAACTGGGGCTTGGTGTCAGTACATCGACAACCAATCTTTCCTCAACAAGATACTCTGACCATCTAGCTGTCGCATGCTCTCTCAGCGCCTCTCGGTCGTGTTAGCTCTGCTATATAACATTGATGTTCTAAAGACTAGAGGCAAACTTGGTCCCTGGTCGTGCTCGAAGAAGGCCTATAACGGTTGCCCTCACCTTCTCCTTTACTTCTCTCACCCTCCCCTCATCTCCATTTCTCGTGCTTTTTGGTTAAAAGATCATATAAAAGACCCTCGCTCTTAAGCCCAGAGTGCTAAAACCCATACCCCATAAACCCACGCCCATATAACTCCGCACCTTCACAAACCCTCACTGCTGTGACCTCAGCCGTTGATCTCCGCCACCCCCGATCCAACGGTTCCCTGTCACATCCGACGAAAATTCGTGTGATTTAATCCCCATCGTCTGATCAACTCCGACGCGATCGGATGGCATTTGCTCTCCCCACGACCACAACGTAACGACGCGTTAACGCACAATGGAGGGCGGTTTTCCCCTCTCATCCGCTGCCACACGTCAGGCTCTGAGTGGGATCGCGCGCCATTGTCGTTTACCACCCAACCCCCCAGTGCCGTTGCGAGCAATACCACTGACCACCCGCCGCCCGTTAATGTCCACGTGTTTCCACTGCCCGACGACCACCAGATCTGCCCGATGAGATCCAACGGCTCACATTCATGTTGCCTCGCTTTTCCCGATAGCCCCGCCAACTCATCTTCGTCGTTTATCTTCCCAATCCAATGGCCAGTCCAGCTCCTTCGTCCTGCTTGTACACCTGCTATGTAGTCCACGTTCATTGAATATTCCGTGCACCCAAAGGACAAAGGTGACCAGTCTTCTGGTACTATTTGCAGTTGCTCCTCAACGACCGCATTGAACAAACAGTATGGCCGAGAAGGAAAAGGACAGAGCTTGAGCAGGTAACTGCATTTAACAGTTATGGAACTTCATCCTATATGACACTCCAGCCACCCGAGAGGACAACAGAGCACCTGAAAGGATCAGATTCATCCACTGAAGCAAGTAAACGCACTCAGAGGCTCCATCAGGCAACTAAATGCGGTTGGTGGTCAATTATGATCCCTCCATACCTAGAATGGCCGAGTGCTTTTGTAATGAACTCTATATATACCCATAAACAAGATGTAATCAAGGTTGATGGTTGATGTTTTGATGTAAGGTTCAACTTCTGGAGACTGTAACTATTTTGATACTTGCAACACCTCGTCTTCATTTTCAGCTAATACAAGCTTATTTTGCTTTTAATTGCTCACTTTTCATGCTTCTTCTTTCCAAGCTGTGCTTCATATGTTGTATTCCTGAACTCTTGATGTTTAGCATTAGAGTAGCTGTCATCCTACCTCTGTGTTAAAGTCTTGCATGTATCGGTGAATGAGTTATTCAGGTTTCTGTTCACCTAGCGCCAGAGAGTTGTCCACCTGTTTGTGCATTAGGGAGTTAGATTTGCAGACTTCTTTACTGGTTGCAGTTGGCCATCACATGGTCATGTGCATCTGCTGGTGTGGTCAGTATTCTCCATATTCACCCAATCCTTAAAATGTGAGTAATTGGTGGTCTAAAGCCTTGTAGTCTGGGGGTGTTCACGCATGTCTGGAGTTAAGCATAGTAGAAAGTGGTTATCTCACTTGGACAAGCATCATTCTTTCCATTCATCCATTTGCAACAATAAGCTGAATTTATATGTTCTCGAGCATCTCTGAGCTACAACCTAGGAGAGTATCTTGGGGTGATAACAGGTCGTACCTTGTACCTACCCAGTGCTTCGACTCCCGATCTACAACTCCTACCTCTATCAATGCTCCAAGTCCATCTGGCCATAAACCTCGACTGTCAATTTGCTCTCTAGTTGTGCGTTAGTCCATCAAGGGCACAACACATCGAGACTCTTGTCGAGTTGTTCTCAGCTCCACTTATGAACACCTCTCAATCTGCCCACTGCTGCTTCTCAGCTACTCAGGTACTTCAACCCACTATGGTCTTCCTTCCTTGCTCCAATGAAGAGCAACATAGGGCACAAAGGGCTAGCACCTATCACTGTAAGATGTCCATTTCCCACAATGAACACGGGCTAGGAGGACTACCCATCATCTGCTATAGAAGTCCTTCTCTACACACAAGTCTCAGGCTCCACAAACTGCTCCTGGTTGATTCGACCCTTGAGCTAATCAACTGCCACTCTAGCAATTACTGTTAGGGTCCAACCCTAATCCCCTTATTTATGTAATAGGGTCGAGTCATAGTATAGTTAAATAAAGAGTCAATAAAGCCCATATCAATAATTGTAAGTGGTTGACCCGCATTTAAAGACCAATCCTAACCCCCTTATTTATGTAATAGGGTCGAGTCATAGAATAGTTAAGTAAAGAGTCAATAAAGCCCATATTAATAATTGTAAGTGGTTGACCCGCATTTAAAGAAGGGATCACAGTTAGCTGCAAATGGGCCATGGTATTAGATAGATGGTATAATAAGAACCATGGTATTGACCCATGGTATTGCATGTATGAATCCTATATAAAGGATAGAGACTCCCCTCGAGGAACTTCGTGTCTTATTTTGTAATTGAGCCTAACTCTATTGGAGGTTGCCCCCTCGAAGAGGTAAGTGAACATTCCTTTCCTTTCTGAATAATAAAATACTTGCTGTTATTTCTTATTGTTTTGTGTTCTGGTTATATTTCTTCGCATATTTGGTATTCTGGTATCTTCTCGCAGGTCAAGAGCATAACAATTACCTTTGTCCATCAAGGTGTTGCACACCGGGCTCCAACTTGGTCACTATCCCGCTGTCCTCTAGCAAACCATATGTGCCCAATCACGTCCACACTTGATCCACTCTCACGCTACCCTCCAACAGTCCACGAGTGACCAAGTCCACAATGTAGCATCTACACCTAGCTAGGGCATCCTCACACCTAGGAGACCCTTACACATTGTTGCCCTCAGACTTCTCCACATCTGCCCTTTGCTCTACAGTAGAGGAGTTATTGCACAAATCTAGGCTCCAAACTTCACTATGAAACTGCCCACTGGGTAAGGCTTCTAACATGCCACGTCAACCCTACCTCCTTGGCTTCCACAGGCTGCAACAACTCTGTCCACACTAGGACACCTACATCACTCCATAGTGGGATTTTCTCCTAGTTGGAGTTCCTTCATGCCCCAAGGAACTCCATCAAATGGCTCCCAACAAACTACAATGTAGACTGATCCAAATCTGGTCAAATCCTTGACCCAACACACCTCCAAATGTTGTTGTTCTGAACTTGTTGCAATACTGCAATTCTGGGACTTGTTAGGGCACTAACCACATTTCCTAACATCCCAACAAACTAGCCCAAAATTGCTCCTATTTGTTGCTACTGTCCTCTAAGTATATGTTGCCCTTCATGCTACTCCTTTAAGGTAGTTTCATCGCAAAACAATGGACCGTCTCCCTAAAAGTACTGTGGCACCCTACAACACCCTAACTAGGGGTGTGACAACCTCTTGGGAGTACTGTCCAACCTCCAGCAAGCCTCCAAACACCTTCGTTGTCCCTCCCTTGGCTGCAGCATCCAAGAATAGGGCTACGACCCTCTAGACAACACCTGCTTTGGCTCAAACAAGCCAGCGTTCAGCCCTTCAGGCCTTGGCCTACCTATAAGTATATCGGCCTCCAACACAACCCTCTGTCACCCTGTAATAACCCTTAAAACAGTGCCTCTTGCTGCATTGTTATGCCCTCTCTTACTGTGGCCCAAAATATACCTTCTCCTCCTTCAACGAGTTGCTCTCTCAAGGCATGCGTTGCACAAATGGATGAGGAATAGTCCTCCACAATACCTCTTATTTATACTAAACAAGAGGGCTTTCTCCAACATCATTCTAGGGCTTTTACAACTGTCTCATGGATTATTAACTCCAAGCCGACCTAGACATACATGTGCAAAGCCCATACTTTGACTTCAAAAATTCATAACTCAAGTTCTAGAGCTCCGATTTGGGTGATTTTCAAAGCGTTGGAATCGGCATGCCAAGCTCTAACACCTCAAATTTTCTCATGCTCAAATTCATCATGGTTTTGCCCCAAATCTTGATGGGTGCAAAACCCCATGCTTGGGTTCCAAGCCCACAAGCCTACTTGTGCCACTTTGCCCTCCAAACCCTGAACCCTAGGGCTTGGAGTAGCTCCCAAGCTACACAAAAATCAACAGTCTCTCTTAGCGAGGGAGGTATGTCCAAGACTATGAAGTAACCATCATCATCTGACAACGACACTAACTCGTTTGACATCCATCACTGCAACATACCCTGTAGAATGAATCTGACAATCTCGGTAGTGCCTCTGCCTCATCATATCCGAACCCGAAGATCACAAACCTCCATAGGGATGCTCCTTCTGAGGCTAGACTCCCTCTAAGCCTACACGATATCCACTGGCTCAGTCCTGCAAGCATTGATCCTGTTGGATCAAATAAAACTCGTGCAAATCCCACCAATCTCGGATATACAACATCACATTTTGATGAAGACTCTAGCCTTCCAATCTGAAGTCCATCACATGAAGCCATCTTGATCAACCTGATCTTGTCCAAGCCAAAGCAATCCTTGAGCTGCCCCAACCATCCATGACAAATAAATGAAAGTCCTTAATCAACAATCTGCCTTACAACAAACTGTTGTTCACTAGGCTCACCACCAATCCATCAGAACTCCCATCCCATCTCGCCATGTAACCTGCTAATACCACATCTCCATGTCCTCAATTGAGCCCTCTGCTCCATGATCTAGACACCCACAACTCCCTTTGAGGTTCTTCGCTGTGCACTCTTTGATTCACTGCTCCTCAAAGTAGCTCAAACATGCTCTGATACCTTGTTGAATTTCCACGATCTTGGGTCTAGGCTAGAATCTTAAAATATCTGATGCTACCAAGCCAAGAATCTCAATGATACTACTTTGCACATTGAAATATAAACAACTGTAAATCACACATGCATAGAATATAGACAACTTTTTACAATTTTCAACCCAACTTCGTTATATTAAACAACAACAACCAATATGCCCTCAACAAGATACATTTCGTTGTCACATGCTCTCTCAACTCCTCTCAGTCGTACCCTATACCTGGTCGATCCTTCGCCTCCAGATCTGTAGCTCCTGCCTCTATCAATGCTCCAAGTCCATTTGGCCACTGAACCTCAGCTGTCAATCTGCTCTCTAGTTGTGCCTTAGTCCATTAAGGTCACAACACATCGAGACTCCTATCGAGTTGTTCACAGTTCCACTTGAACTCTCAATCTGCTCCTCAGTTACTCAGGGACTTCAGCCCACTATGGTCTTCCCGCGCTGCTCCAATGAAGACCAACATAGGGCTTGGAGGGTTGCTACCTATCGCTGCAAGATGTCCATCTCCCACAATGAACACGGGCCAGGAGGACTACCCATCATCTGCTATAAAAGTCCTTCTCTACACACAAATCTTGGGCTCCACAAACTGCTCCTGGTTGATCAGACTCTTGAGCCCATCAAATGCTACTCTAGCAAATACCTTTGTCCATTAAGGTGTTGCACACTGGGCTCCAACTTGGACACTATCACGCTGTCCTCCAACAGACCATATGTGCCCAATCACGTCCACACTTGGTACACTATCACGCTGCCCTCCAACAATCCATGAGTGACCAAGTCCACGCTGTAGCATCTGCACCTAGCTAGGGCATCCTCACACCTAGGAGACCCTTACATACGGTTTGCGAACATACTTCTCCACATCTACCCTTTGCTCTGCAATAGAGGAGCTATTGCACAAATTTAGGCTCCAAACTTCATTATGAAACGTCCCATTGGTTAGGGCATCTAACATGCCACGCCAGCCCTACTTCCTTAGCTTGCACAGGCTGCAACAACTCTGTCCACACGAGGACACCTACATTAGTCCATAGCGGGATCTGCTCCTAGTTGGAGTTCCTTCATGCCCAAGGAAACTCCATCAAATGGTTCCCAACAAACTACAATGTAGACTGATCCAAATCCAATCAACTCCTTGACCCAACACACCTCCAAACACTGTTGTTTTGAACTTGCTGCAATACTGCAATTCTGGGACTGGTTAGGGCACTAACCATAATCCCTAACAACCTAACAAACTAGCCCAGAATTGTTGGAAATACTGAGAGGGGGGGCGAATCAATATTTCTTTTCAATTGTTATTTTTACCAGTTCGATCACTTATATTTAGAACACAAAATGAACAATAAGAATAAAAACTTTTATTAATTTCTTCTTTACAATAAATCAAGTACAATATGTATAGGGCTCCAACCCTAGATGAAGACGCTGATCTTCAATCTCCCAAGCTCCAACCTGTGTTTTGCCAAGCATCAACTAGGACTTCCAAGGCTCTAACCTTGTCAATTTTGAGGCACCAACCTCAAGGGCTCCAACCCTATATCTGGTTTAGGCTCCGACTTGGTTTCCTGAGAACTCCAATCCTCTAGGGCTCCAACCCTATCCTTCAAGGCACCAACCTTGTCTTTTCGAGACTCCAACCTTATGCGCTCCAACCCTTGCTTTACTTAGTTAAGATATATTTGGTTATACTTCACGACTCCCAATGTCTTCTTCAATGAACCCTATCAATCTTTGCTTAGTCTTCACTTTGGTCTCCACATTACGTCATCAATGGCAACCTTGATCTCTTCACATGAAGGTGTATCCGCTGTCCTTCCTGGTACCCAATCAAACTCTCCAAGGTCACTCCATGAGGGCTTCAATCAAGGTCTCCAAGAATGTCACCAAGACCAACTTCTACCAAATATCTTCAAGTATTCTTCAAGATGTCTTCAATAGGTAGCTGAAAGTCTTCACAAAGCTTCAACAATGATTTCAATCAGGGAGGTCTGTAATGGTTCTCCAAAGAATGTCTTCAGTCAGGCTAGCCCTAGAAGTCTCCAAGGTATGCTTAAGAATATCTTGAGGTGATGTAAAAAGATATTCTTCAAAAAGTCAAGTTGCTCCAAGAGTGTCTTTGGTATCCTTAAACTGAAGTCTGCTACTCAAGGTTGTTTTCACAAAGCTTCAACAATGAAGTCTTCAATACTTTAGATTAATCTTCAATCAAGCCTCCACAAGTCAAGCTTCACAGTTGCTCTGATCTAAGTTTTCACAAGAGACTTCCACCACAGGTCTGAGAGTGTAGCTTGTCTTCACATAAGACTGTGTCCTTACCAAAAATTTGAGCCACCACAGTTGTATCCTTCTAATCCTCCACTAGTTAACACCTTTCAGGTCCAAGCTTTTCAAACTGTGCTAAAACACTGAGCTATTGGGCTAAAGTCCAAAGCAATGTGACTGTCCACTCACCGAGGTGTTAATGTTCATTGGTTTGAGGTAATACTTCAATAAATTTGTCACAAGTTTGAGCCTTAAGAGGTCACTGTACTGTGCTTAGAAACTGGTCTGAGCCACATAAAAGTTGTCCACACAGCCAAGTTGTCTACTTGTCCGAGATCTTCAAATGAAGCACCAGGCCCTAAACAAATCTGCAATTTCACTGTAAAAACCGAGACCACTAATCTTCTGATCCGGGCTTATGAGGTCCAAGTTTATTTGGTGACTGTTCCACTGTATAGCAGTTCCGGTGGGAAGGCAGGTGGGTTGCATTATCACGCTGTCCACGACCTTGTCGTAGCAAAGCGAAATCGTGGTCCACAACAAGTTGTCTCTATGCCCTACTCGCTGGTTGCTCCTCACTGTTATATACTATCCGCTGCCTACTATTCGGTTGCTCCCTCCCTCATGTTGTTTGGTATTTCGGTTTCCTCCACTTGCCATTGGTATTGGTATTTCGGTTTCCTCCACGCTGTCATAATACCCGCCTCCTTGTAATGCAATATGATATAGCTGCTGGCTCATAAAACTTCACAAGCTCCTGTTGCTTATAAAACTTCACATCTCTCTGCTTGTGTCCATCGTCCAATCCTTCTGCTAGAGGAAGCCCATCAGCGATCCGGGCTATGATTGTCAGCGTCACCATTATTCCCTACGAAATCTTGAATTGAGCTCCGACTTCGTTGGTGATTCGAATCTGAAACCACGCACTTGAATCTTTGGTATATATGAACGCACATTTGAATTTCATATATGAACGCATTGTATTGTTGAGTTACTACATTAAAAACATGTTAGGGCAAGTATAAATTTGTTTCACGCGTTTTAGGTTCCTCCCTCATATAATCCCTCCCCCATTTAACACTCCCTCACATAATACCTCTGTTTTCACATATCAGAATCAGATTTTTTTTAGCATTACGAGTAAAATTTTGCAGCAGAAGTATTTCTTCCCTCAGTACAAATTTTATAATGCATTCATTGATATCTTTTGTGGAGTGGTTCTCAATGGGAAGGAGAACTATCCAGAATGGTCACGGAAAATAAAAAATACTCTCATTTTCAATGAGTTGTGGAAAGGATTGTGTGTTGGAAAAGGAGACAAAGAACCACAATAGCCTACCTCAGACAAGGAATTTGCCATTTGGGAAAATAAGAACAACAAGGCTTATGCCTTGATCGCAGCATCTGTAAATGAAGAAGTGAGTCACCATATTTCGCCATTTTCGAATGCTTTCGAAGCCTTACAAAAACTGAAGGAACTCTATGACTCACACTTTGCCCTTGAAGTTGTTCAACTCATGATTAAATTGTTCATCCATGAATTACAAAATGATGATCCTCTTGCTCTTCCCTCAGAAGTAAAATCTATTATGCATGATATCAAAGTCACTAATGTTGAACTGGACATTCCTCTGATAACTTTTGTCAAGGCACTTTATTCCACTTACTCAAACTATCTTGAGTCATTGCAAGCAAATGGAAACCTCAAAGAAATGACTTTTGACTCCCTTGTCAATAAATTTGTTGAAAGAGAAAGGTTTTGGGAAGAAGACAACTCCTCAGTCTTCTGAAGAGGCTATGTGTCTTGCACATACAGAGAAGAATCTTGCTAAAGATTCTTCCAGAGGAAGAGGTGGTCGAAGAGGAAGAGGAAGAAGAAATTTCAGAGGTAGGGGGGGCAGACACTCTCAAGGAGAAAAGTCAGATTTGCATTGCATACTTAAGCAATGTGATGCTTGCATTCTAGGAAAGCGTAGCAAACAATGTTTTCATGATTCACATTCCAGAGCACATAGAAAACTTGAACTCATTCATTCAGATTTATGTGGTCCAATGCTTGTTCCTTCTGCAAATGGAAATAAATATATGATAACATTTATTGATGACTACACCAGAATGTGTTGGGTTTATTTATTGAAGAACAAATCTGATGCTTTTCAGACATTCAAGAACTTTCATACATGGATTGAAAATGATGCACAATTTCATATTGGCTCTATTTTCACTGAAAATGGAAAAGAATACACTTCAAATGAATTTGAAACCTATCTTCGCCAACATGGGATCAAACATCAAACAACTGTGCTTTATAATCCCCAACAAAACGGAGTAGTTGAAAGAATGAATAGGACAATCTTAAATATGGTGCGCTCCATGATGTTTTTCAAGAATGTAAAATTGATGTTTTGGGCTGATGTAATTCTATGTGCTATATATGTAAAGAATACATGTCCATCTAATGCTATTAGAAACAAGACTCCTTATGAAATGTGGTATGGGCACATTCGTTCGGTAAACATCTTAGGGTCTTTGGTTCCACCTGTTATGCTTTGATACCAAAGGTACATAGAAACAAACTTGGTGCAATGAGTCGTAAGTGTATCTTCTTGGGGTATTCAAACACCTCCAAAGCATATCGTCTCTATGATGAAGTTAATAAAAAGTTTGCTGTATCTAGAAATGTAATCTTTCTTGAATCATCCAAAGTTGACAATGTTGTTGAGCGACAACTTGATTGCTTGGATAGATTCGTAAATGCAAAATCATTTCAAGAATTTGATAATCAAATTCCATATCTTGAAGGGGGGATTCCTATACTGGATCAACCTGTGGAATCTTTTTCTGAAGCACTCTCTCCCTCGCATGAAACTTCAACCACTGATGATACTTTGAGTGATGTGATTGACAGAATTGGGAGACTCAACCTTGATTCAATCCCAACTCAATCAACTGAGCAGCCTGGACCATCATAGAAAGGTCCCCCAAAGTGGCTAACAAATGAATATATGATGACATTTATTGATGACTACACGAGAATGTGTTGGGTTTATTTATTAAAGAACAAATCTGATGCTTTTCAAACATTCAAGAACTTTCATACATGGATTGAAAATGATGCACAATCTCATATTGGCTCTATTCGCACTGAAAATGGAAAAGAATATGCTTCAAATGAATTTGAAAACTATCTTCGCCAACATGGGATCAAACATCAAACAACTGGGCCTTATAATCCCCAACAGAACGAAGTAGCTGAAAGAATGAATAAGACAATTTTAAATATGGTGCGCTCTAAGATGTTTTTCAAGAATGTAAAATTGATGTTTTGGGCTGATGCAGTTCTATGTGCTGTATATGTAAATAATAGATGTCTATCTAATGCTATTAGAAACAAGACTCCTTATGAAATGTGGTATGGGTACATTCCTTCGGTAAAACATCTCAGGGTCTTTGGTTCCACCTGTTATGCTCTGATACCAAAGGTACATAGAAACAAACTTGGTGCAAGAAGTTGTAAGTGTATCTTCTTGGGGTATTCAAACACCTCCAAAGCATACTGCCTCTATGATGAAGTTAATAAAAAGTTTGTTGTATCTAGAGATATAATCTTTCTTGAATCATCCAAAGCTGACAATGTTGTTGAGCGGCAACTTGATCGCTTGGATAGATTCGCAAATGCAAAATCATTTCAAGAATTTGATAATCAGATTCCACATCTTGAAGGGGGGGTTCCTATACTGGATCAACTTGTGGAATCTTCTTCTGAAGCACTCTTTCCCTCGCATGAAACTTCAACCACTGATGATACTTTGAGTGATGTGATTGATAGAATTGGAAGACTCAACCTTGATTCAATACAAACTCAATCAACTGAGCAGCCTGGACCATCTCAGAAAGGTCCCCTAAAGTGGCAGACAAAGACGCTTGAAAGTGTTCATCTTGATGAGGTTGGAAAAATAGGGACAAGAAATTCAACCCAGCAAAATGGAGGTGATGTAGATGACTCTGATTCACCTATTGATATGGATATTTCTTATGATTGCGAATTGAATTTGTCTACAGATTTTGAACCAACTTCTTTCAAAGAAGCCATTTTTCATGATGAATGGAAAGAAGCAATGCAAAAGGACTATGATGCCTTGATAAAAAATGGTGCTTGGAAGCTGGTTGATCCTCCATTGGGAACCAAACCAATTGGCTGCAAGTGGGTCTACAAGAACAAGTATAAAGCTGATGGCTCACTTGACAAGCACAAAGCCAGCCTTGTGGCAAAAGGTTTTGCACAGAAGGAAGGGGTCGATTATGAGGAGACTTTTGCCCCCACAACAAAATGGGCTACCATCTGGACACTTTTTGCCCTAGTAGCTCAGAACGGTTGGAAAGTTCATCAAATGGATGTAAAAACTGCTTTCGTGAATGGAGATCTAAAAGAGAATGTTTTTATGTCCCAGCCTGAAGGATTTGCTGTGAAAGGAAATGAACATAAAGTATGCAAACTTGTGAAATCCTTGTATGGTCTCAAGCAAGCACTGTGGGCCTGGTATGAAAATTTCACTGAGCATCTTCTGAAACTCAATTTCAAACATTATAATCTTGATGATGCAACTTTGTTTGTCAAGAAAGTTGGCAAAAAATTGTATATCTTGTGGTATATGTAGATGATCTTTTGATGACAGGGAACAATGAGAGCTACATTGCATCCATAAAGAAGGAATTGAGGAAAGGTTTTGAAATGACAAATTTGGGCTATGTTCATTGCTATCTTGGTATTGAAGTAACTCAACATCTGAAGTCCATATTCCTTTCTCAAAAGAAGTACATTGGAGATTTGTTGAAGAGGTTTGACATTGTTGAATGCAATCCTCTAACTACTCCAATGGAACAAAAATTAAAACTCACATCCATTGAAGGAAAAAAATTTGAGCATGCAACAAAGTATAGATAGCTTGTAGGAAGTCTCAACTATCTGACTACTACCAGACCAAACATTTCATTTGATGTTGGAATCCTCTCCAAGTTTATGCAAAATCCTTGTGGGGGATATTGGTCTGTTGCAAAGAGAGTTCTAAAGTACTTGAAGGGAACTCAAGACTTTGGACTCAAGTATACACAGGTGGGCGACTTTAGCTTGATTGGATACTCTGATTCAGACTTCGATGGAGACAAAGAAACTGGGGTATCTACTTCTGGTTATGCTATGAGTCTTGGATCAGGAGCTGTCTCCTGGAGATCACGCAAACAATCAGTTCTAGCAGATTCCACAATAGAGGCAAAATATGTGGCAGCAGCTGAGGCAACAAAATAAATTGTTTGAGGAAAATTTTGGAAGATTTGTAGGTAAAACAAGTACATTTGACTCCACTTATGATTGACAACACCTCTGCAAATTTGGCGAAGAACCCAAAGTTCCATGATCAAACGAAGCACATCAATACAAAATATCATGTGATTCGACATCATGTTGAGGCCAAAACAATCCATCTTCGCCATTGTCCCACTAATGAGCAGATTGCTTACATCTTCACCAAAGCGCTTGGAAGAGAAAAGCTTGAAAGATTCAGAACGATGCTTGGACTCACCATCATCCCTTCAGATTAAGGGGGGGAATGTTGACACCTAATCATACGGATTGGATGAACAATTGTAAATACTGTAAATAATAAATAAGGGAAAATGAAGAGTCATTGGGAGATGAAACTCAAGAGTCACTCTCTCATGTATATAACGATGAACAACCCAAACGAATAAACATATTCTCATTTGAGGAGTTACCTCCTGGCCTGACAGTCTCCATATCTTTCTGGGAGATATCATAGTCAAATTTTCTTGGTCTTTTGGAATTTGACTACCTTTACCATTGTTGCATGATCTCTTCCTTCCTTTCTTCACACATTTCATTCTCAGGAGCTTTAGAGTTACTCAGTTGTAGTCAACTACCTCATACTCCATATGAGGACATATTATGTTGATTTCATCTAATAAATATGTGACCCATGCATTCTTACATCCCTTTGAGGGAGGAGATCCTTTCTTTTTTGATCATGCTTAGATACAACAGTGATCCATGTTTTCTGCGACCTTCCCGATATCAAATGTAAGCATATATATACCTCATTGTTATGTTATCATACCATCATCGTATGAATTCCACAAGATTGGAATTCTTGAAGAAACACTTGCGATACCTCTTGATTAGTGAATCTTATAATAAAAATTCTATCAAAGAATCTTGAGGATCTTGCATATTGTTAAAATTAGCAATTAGGGCCAAACTCCACATGGGTCATCTTATTTATGACAGCTGATATGTTTTTTGGATTTCTCTATCCGAGAGGTGTAGGATTGATCTAAAGATCATCCGATTTCGACATGTACAAATGAAGATATGAATTTATTTATATTATGGACAAATTGTCAAGGTTGACCAATGTTAAAATTGGCAACTGGGGCCAAAATCCATGTGGGTCATATTATTTATGGCGACTGATATTTTTCCTAGATTCGTCTTATCGAGAGGTGTAGGATTGATTTAAAGATCATTCGATTACAAATTATCAAGGTCGGCCAACAATTAAAATGTGTGGCACACATGCCCAACACATCATAGAAATACAAGATAGGTGGAGGCATTATTTCACCATCTCATCTCACTCATTTTTTTCTCTCTCCTTAGCATTGGGTTAATAAGGAGCAGCCAATGTGGGAGAAGGAGGACGTAGCAAGGAGGCAAGGAAGACGCAGTTTAGAGGACGTAGAAATAACAAGTCATCTCTTTGAGTAGTGTTGACTAGTGTGGGCAAATTCAGGGCTGCGGTTTTGGTGTGGCTGCCTCTCCTAGGCAGGCCACAAATTCTGGCACAAAAACTGAGGCATTTTGACCTATGGTTTGACCAGGGTTGACTGCCCTAATTTGGGGCAGCAAGCTGATTACAGTTGACTGCTATTTGACTGTTTTTTTGGGGCCGTGTAAGGGCTGCTTCTTTGTGCTGTTGGAGGAGTAGATGACTGGGAAATTGACTAAACATGTTGAAGGTCAATGTCACCTTGTTTGACCAGATTTGACTTTTCTGGTTAGGGTTTACTGCTGCTGTCATAAAATTACAGATTTCTGAATTGTACTGTTTCTCTCTACTGAACAATTGAAGATTAAAGAAGAATTGATCAAAGGGTTTCCCCGCATTGGGTTTGTCCCTGGCTAGTCACCACATCTTGTGTCTCTTGTCTTGGCTTGTTTTCTGTCGATCTATTAATGTTCTATCTGCACTTTACTTTGTTTATGTGATTGCTAAGGCTAATAAGAAGAATTGAAGTAAACTACTCTGAGCATAGAACATACCATAAATTAACATGGTATCAGAGCTGAGGTGAAGACAAAGCGCAAGCAAGAGCAAGAGCAAGAGCAATCACCAAAGGCTGTTGAAACAATCTCAAAGACTTCATGGGGTCCTCATCACACTTCCCCGCTGAAGACAAGGTCTGTGAGAAGTCTGACTATCACGGATGGAAGATGTCTCTCGATCTAACATTAGAAGAGCAGGAAGTGTTGGATCATGTGAGAGGCATAATCGTTGAGCCTCCATCAAATGCATCCGCTACTGCTAGGATCATCCGGGACTCTATCGACAAACGCCTTGTGGCCTATGTTTCCGAGCTGACCGCCTCCAAGGAAATCTACGATAGACTGGTAAGCTTATTTAAAGTTAATGATGCAAATCAAGTTTTGTTCCTTAGAAATAAGCTGAAGGAAATTAAGAAGGGAAAAGATGAGAGTATGCAAGCATATTTCTGAAGGATCACTGAGATCAAGAATGATCTCCTATCAATTGGGGAAGTCGTTCCTGACAGGGAAACGACCATCACAACTCTCGGAGGGTTCCCATCTGAATGGTATATATTCAGAACCACTCTTCTCAACGATAATGTAATCCCAGGATTTGAGGAACTGATGGCAAGATGCATTCAAGAAGAAACTAGGATGGAAGAGCAGCAAATGCCTGCACTTAGAGGCAATTCCGCTGCATTCTCCTCTCATGTTAAAAGGATAATTCCGGGGCTAAATCCAAAGGATAGGCCGAACTGAAGGGTGGAAGAAAAGGAAGATGTTACAATTGCAACAAAATGGGCCACTATGTGAGGGAGTGCCCCGATAAAAGGGACTCACATCATGATGATGATCAAAATTACTCCTGAGGCAATCAAAGGAATGGCAGGTTCAATGGCAAAAGAAAGAGGAATGCCATAAATCAAGTGGTCAATCCTCCAAGAAGGCAAGAAACTCCAGGTTTGAATCTAACGTTGTTAACAATAAACAAGATGAATATTATCTATCAGCGACCCTCTCTGCTACTGCTCCCCTGGACTTGTTGGGAAATTGGCTTATTGATAGTGGTGCCTCAAGGCACTTCACTGGTTACAAAGAAGCTCTCTCTAATCTGATAGAGAAGGAGACCAACTTGGAAATTGTTCTTGGGGACAACTTAAAATATCCCGTGAAAGGTGTAGGGAATGTCACTCTTCAATTGAATCTGGGTAATACAATTCATTTGCAAGAAGTCCTATATGTACCTGATCTAAACAAGAACTTGGTGTCCATTTTGGTAATGGAAGACAAAGGCTACAAGGTGGCCTTCATCGATGGTAAGGTACATGTACGGAAAAAGAGATTTAAAGATGCTTTCACTCTTGGGTTTCGAGTTGATTCATTGTACTAGGTCGGAGGAAGTCTGTTGGGTGTCATGTGTTGTGACACATCTCTTCAGTCCAAACTATGGCATTAGAGGTTTTCTTACCTTCATTATAAATCTCTACCCAATGTGAGAGAAATGGTGACATGGATGCTCGAGTTCAAAGTAGAGCAAGAAGGTGTATGTTCGGGATCTGCCGAAGGAAAGTTCGAAAGGGGACCATTCCCCTCAAGCCATAATAAGACCTCCGATATATTGTAGTTGGTTCACACAGACATATCTGGTATGATGCCTGTGAACTCATTGGGAGGATATTTATATTACCTCACTTTTACAGATGATTATTCTCGCAAGACTTGGATATACTTCTTGAAAAAGAAGGATGAGGTGTTCTCTTGGTTCCGCCACTTCAAAGCAGTGTTCCACGGAGACGCGTCCCCCAGGGTCGGGTGCGCGCACCCCTCGCACCCCACGCACCCGGGACGGGGAGTCTCTTGGGGGTGCGTTTCCCCACGCACCCTTTTTGGGGAGTCTTGCGGAGACGCAAGGGGGTGCGTTTCCCCAATGTGGGAGTCTAGACTCCCCAAGACTCCCCAAAAAGGGTGCTTCTGGGCGTCCCCCTTCAGTGTGGGAGTCTAGACTCCCCAAAAAGGGTGCTTCTTGGCGTCCCCTTCAGTGTGGGAGTCTAAACTCCCCAAAAAGGGTGTGCCTGGGCGTCCCCCTTTAAATTTGTCTAATAAGACTTAAAAATTAAAAATCAAAAATTCAAAAATCAAAACCATTAATTTTTTTTTAAACTAAAATTAAAACTAAATAACTAAAACTTAAAAGTCTAAAAAAAAAATTAAAATTAAAACTAAATAATTTAAACTTAAAAGCCTAAACCTAAAAGTCATGAAAGGCAAAACTTAAAGTTAAAAGCTCATTTCATTTCAACCCAAAG
>APFE031602089.1:150278-167568 GCA_000404065.3 Pinus taeda | reverse complement strand
GGGAGATCACTACAGGTATGCCAGATTTTAGTACTGATCACTTTGATACTTGCAGAGGATGTGCTATGGGCAAGTTTTCCAAATCCCCTTTTCCCAGCAGTGACAACAGAGCGACTAGGATACTTGATTTGATTCATTCTGATGTGAGGGGTCAGATGTCTCATGTTTCCTTGAGTGGATATGAGTACTATGTTTTATTCATTGATGATCACTCCAGGAGGACCTGGATTTATTTCTTGAAGACCAAGAATGAGGTTTTCAAGCAGTTTCAGGAGTTTAGAGCTCTTGTGGAGACACAGACAGGTTGGAAGATCAAGTCCCTGAGGTCGGACAATGGAGGAGAGTACACCCTTGGAAAGTTTGTTGACTATTGTGCAGAGGCAGGCATTAGGAGGGAGTTCACTGTTCCTTACAACCCCCAACTGAACGGGGTTGCAGAGAGGAAGAACAGATCCGTCATAGGGGCTACCAAAGCCATGTTACATGATCAGGGGTTGCCATTGTTTTTTTGGGCAGAGGTCTGCAACATCGCTGTTTACTTGCAGAACAAGAGTTCGCATCGTGCCTTGGGGCACATGACTCCGGAGGAGGCTTTCTCTGGGAAGAAGCCTGATATTGGTCATCTTCATATCTTTGGATGCATTACATACTCCTACATACTCAAGGAGAAGAGGACCAAACTAGAGCCCACCGCAGAGAAGGGTATCTTTGTGGGCTACAGTGAGACCTCAAAGGCCTTTCGGATTTACATTCCTGCACAGAGGAGAGTTGTTGTCAGATGGGATGTGAAGTTCGAGGAGGACAGGGCCTTTAGGAGGTCACGGGAGTTAGAGTATCTGGATCAGCCAGACCCTCAGCAACAGTTGAGTCAGTCGCAGGTATCCAGTGGGCAGGGATCAGGAAGATCAGGAGGTACATCTATGAGGATGTCAGGTCCGTCAGTGAGCAGTGGCTAACCGAGCCAGAGGGGTGGTGCTCCGGGCAGCATGCAGAGCAGTTCACAGAGGAGTTCACTAGGGTGTCCAGTGATGGACAGTTCACACGGTACCTCAGCTTCTACAGGTTCAGCTGCAGGCAAGAGGACAACAAACAGACAGTCAGGAGTTCAGGCTACTGATGGTGATGAGGAGGAGGAGTTTCATTCTCCTATGGGAGAAACATGCTCACGGAAGAGGAAGCCCAAGTGGCTTCAACACACCTTGAGAGATGCCTCATCTGTTGCTGAGCCGAAGAGGCCGGTCAGAGAGAGTAGACCACTTGAGAGGTTTTGTAGCTATATGGCGATGGTTACCAGCATCCTTGACTCTGATCCTTCTAGCTATGTGGAGGTAGCTAGCCAGCAGGTCTGGAGAGAGGCCATGCAGGAGGAGTATTCTTCTATCATGAAGAATGATGTTTGGGAGGTGGTGCCGAGGCCTGAGGGAAAATCCATCGTTACTTCCAGATGGCTTTACAAGGTAAAGCATGCTACAGATGGCAACATTGAGAAATTCAAAGTGAGGTTTGTGGCTAGAGGGTTCTCCCAAGTAGAGGGAGTTGATTATGAGGAGACCTTCGCTCCCGTGGCTCGATATACTTCAATCCGCTCCATTATATCGATAGCCGCAGAGATGGGTTGGAAGATCCCCCAGATGGATGTGAAGATTGCATTTCTCAATGGCTTCATACAGGAGGAGGTGTACATTGAGCAGCCACAGGGCTTTGAGGTGCATGGGAAGGAGTCCCATGTATGCAGACTGAAGAAGGCCTTTATGGCCTGAAGCAAGCTCCCAGAGCTTGGTACTCCAGGATAGATACTTATTTGCAGGGGATGGGTTTCACAAAGAGTGAGGCAGATCCAAACCTTTACTTTATTGTGATAGGTGAGGAGCCTCTCATTCAGGTGTTGTATGTGGATGACTTGGTCATTACAGGTGCAGAGAAACTCATAGAGCACTGCAAGAGAGATCTTGCGACGGAGTTTGAGATGAAGGACATTGGCTTGATGCATTACTTTTTGGGTTTGGAGGTGTGGCAGGAGGAGGGCATTTCTTCCTGGGGCAGGGGAAGTATATTGTGGACATCCTTAGCAGATTCCACATGGAGGATTGTAGACCCATGTCGACACCAATGATTACCAACTGGAAGAAGCTTCATGCTTCAGATTTCGAGTTGGTGGATCCCACATTGTACAGGCAGCTGATTGGTTCCTTGATGTTTTTGGTCAACACTAGACCAGATATCTGTTTTGCAGTCAACACGATGAGTCAGTTTATGTGTGAGCCTAGGAAGGTTCACTGGGTGGCTGCAAAACACATTTTGCGGTACTTGCAGGGGACAGTGGATTATGGTCTGGACTACAGGCAAGGAGATGGAGTGAGATTGGTAGGATACACTGATTCTGATTGGGCAGGTTGTGCTTCTGATAGGAAGAGCACTTCAGGGTGCTGTTTTGGGTTGGGTTCAGCAGTAGTGTCATGGTTCAGCGGGAAGCAGCAGTCAGTAGCACTGAGTTCAGTGGAAGCAGAGTATATGGCAGCCAGTCTAGCTAGTTGTGAGGCCATCTGGCTTCGCAAGATGTTGTTTGGCTTATTTGGTCAGCGGTTAAGACCTTCAGTGATTTACTGTGATAATTAGAGTTGCATTAAACTCACGGAGAATCCAGTATTTCATGACAGGTCAAAGCATATCGGGATCAGATATCATTTCATCAGAGACTATGTTCAGAGGGGAGCTGTGAAGCTTGAGTATATTTCCACTGATGAGCAGGTTGCAGATATTCTTTCCAAAGCCTTACCACGGGGCAAGCATGTCTACTTCAGAGACAAGATGGGTATGGTGAGGAACACCTTCCTCTGTAAGAGAGAGTGTTGACATTTGGTACCGGAGCACAGGTGGTTCCCTTAGGCTTTGATCTTTGGCCTAGGGAAAAGTGTCCAAAAGAATTTAATTTTTCTCCTAAAATGACTTTATAATTTTTATAAAGTCAAATCTAATTTAAAAGTGACTTTAAGTGATAAAGTTACTAAAGTCTAATTTTAAAGTGACTTTAATAAAGTCAATGTAAAATTAGAAAGGAAAACTGACTTTGGAAATAAATGATTAAGTGGGTCTTTATTAAAGTGGGGTGAATTAAAAAATAGAAAGTGAGATTTAAATGAGCATTTAATCTCAGCCATAGGTCTGAATCTATTTCAGCCATTGGATTTAGGGATCACTCAAAAGTCACTTAGGGTTGGATTAAGGGAGGAAAAGGAGGAAAAGATCATTCATTCTTTCATGAGCAGATTGGGAGAAAGAGAGCAAGAGAGCAAAGGAGATTTCTAGACAAGAAGGAGAAGGAGGCAGCAGCTTGGCACATATTCCAAGGGAACACTTCAGCAAATCCGTACGGCTGAAAGAACAAGCAGTAAAAGGCAGATTTTTGGGCACGAATTTCAAGGAGGCGATTTTCTGCACGAAAACCGAGGTCTGTCCGTACAGTCAGTACAGTCTGTACATCCATACAGGCCATATGGTCCGTACATCCGTACGGGCAGTACATCCGTACAACAGTTTTCAGTTTGACTGTGAGGCTGAAAAAGGAGATAAGTTTGTTTGCTGAATTTTTTTTTTTTGCTGAAATTTTTGCTGAAAAATTTTCTCACTGTAAAAGGCATTTTCCAGAAGTAAAGAAGAGCTCTCAAACTGGTTTTCCCCAAGAGTTGTAGGCGGTTTTTCCAGGGTCACATTGACCAAAAATCTCTGTGTTTAAATGTGTTTTAATGGCTGTTTGTTACTGCTGATTTTTATTTCTGCAATTTCCAGCATTCTGTAAAATTTCCAGAATTTGTGTTTTTAGAAAAAAAATAATTATTTTTTCAGTTGTTAAATGTATGGTTATGGGAAAGGGCATTTAACTATATGGGAGAAATAAGGAGAAAACGAAAACCGGGGTGGGAAAACAGAAATTTCTACATCCTCTTGTCTTGCTTTGTCTTCTACTGTTTGTGTTGATGTTGTATCTGGATTTTAAATGTTGATGTGATTGCTAAACTAGATATTGATATTGGGCTAATAAAGAAATTGAAGTAAAATTGCTCTAAAGAAGAGAACATACCATTGTTGCATAAAATTAACATGGTATCAGAGGTGAGGTGAAGACAAAGCCCAAACAAGAGTGAGAGTAATCACCAAAGATAGTTGGACAAGTACAAAAGGCTCAATGGGTTCCTCATCCCACCCCCTGATAGAAGACAAGCTCTGTGAAAAATCTGATTATCATGGATTGAAGATGTCTCTTGATTTGACCTTGGAAGAACAAGAAGTGTTGGATCATGTAAAGGGTAAAATCCCTGAGCCTTCTTCAAATTCACTGGCTGCTGCGAAGACCAAGTACAATAGGGCCGAAGTCAAATCAAAGAAGATTATCAAAGATTCCATTGACAAGCGTCTGGTGGCCTACATCTCCGATTTGAAGACCTCCAAGGAGATCTAACACAGGTTGATCAACATGTTTAAGGTTAGTGATGCTAATCAAATTTTATTTCTCAAAATTAAGTTGAAGGATATTAAGAAGGGCAAGGACGGGGATAATCAATCCTACTTCTTCAGGATCACTAATAACAAGTATGATCTACTTTCGATTGGAGAGTTCATTCTTTATAGGGAACTTACTATCACTACCCTTTGAGGACTCCCACCCGAGTGGTATATATTTAGAACCACTATTCTCAATAATGATGGAATTCTAGAGTTTGAAGAATTGATGTCGAGATGCATTCAAGAAGAAACAAGAATGGTGGAGCAAGAAATGCCTTCTAATAGAAGCAACCCCATTGCATTCTCAAATCATGTCAAAAGGAGAAATAATGTAGGGTCTAAAGGTCATTCCAATGGAAAGCCTGGATCTAAGGGAGGAAGGAAGGGCAGGTGCTTTGTTTGCAGTAAGTTTGGCCACTATGGAAGGGAGTGTCCAAATAGAAGGGACACATCACATGATGATAATCACAATCATTTTAGGGGCAACTTCAACAATAACGATCAAAGGAATGGCCGGTCCAATGGGAAGGGAAAAAGGAATGCGGAACATCAAGGAAATGGTCGACCCTCCAAGAAAGCAAGGAACTCCAGTTATGAAGAATCAAATGTTGTTAACAATAAGCAAAATGAATACTATCTTATATCGGCCCTCTCTGTTGAAATTTCTAAGTGTTACCCATTAGAAATTTGATATGTATTCTCTGGTTTATTTCATCTACTTGTTTAATTACTAACAAGTTATTTAACCATATAAGCACTGAAATAAACACAATACAGTTTCGACCATCTACAAATCAACCACTGAAAGAAATAGACAAACACACAAGTGACACCATTATTTTTGAACAATCGTCCTTGGAAAATCCCAACTTGGGAAAACCGGTGCAACAATTTTGAGGGTTATATTATTGTGCAGTCTTTCTGAGTACCACTGGGTGCCAAATTGGCTCACCTGACAAAGAAAGTAATCCGACAGTAATACCTCTCTATTCGGAAGCAGATATTTGGAAAGTCTACCGCACAAAATCCTCTCCAGCACAATCTGAAGCTCAACGTCGGCCCTCATGGCCTCTGCGTCAGCCTGAAACCGTCTGCGTTAGCCTTCTAAGGCTCTTCACAACCTCTCTGGCCTTGTGCGTCACTCCTGCAGCCTCTGCGTGGATGACGCAGGCCCTTCTGGCCTCTGCGTAGTCCCTACTAGCCTTTGCGTGGCTCCCTCTGGTTCTGCGTCTGCCTCTCTGCCTCTGCGCTATCTTCCGGCACTATCTTTGCCTAGTACTCGCTGCCCCTCGCTGCAAACTGATCATTGATTCGATTTCTCTTAGCAAACCCCACTCTGGTGTATTCTCCAACTGACCCTCAAGCCTCCTCTTATGCTTTTCCTGTTGGTCCTTCAACGGTCGAGATCACATCTCTAATCAACATCTAAGATTAAATTTGGCTTGATCCATGTCCTTTAGAACCTTCTAACCTAGTTTTATATTAATACCCATTAATATTTTATTTTTCAAAGTTTAGATTTAGGAACTCCATTAAAAATATTAGTTATTTTAATATTTCCTTAAACGGGTAGAATCTGCCCAGACCATTTCTGGATCTTGGAGATCTCATGTGCTTTAGCATCTCCACCACTTTTCATGGCTAGAGCACATCCGATGCTACCCAAATCAATGCTCCCTCTTAGCGAGGATTGTGCTCTAGTAATACTCCACACTGAGCATCACCCTGATTATACGACAACGGTACCTGTGCTGATGCAGGGCCTGCTGCCCAACATCCTCTGCACTGCTGCATCTTGTACTGCTGCCCATGGCTCTGCTACTGCCATTGCTACATTCGTACGACAGCTCCCTCTACATCCATGTTGCTGCTGGTCCTTTCTCCCAACACTGCATTTGCACTGAAGTTCTCTCTCATCATGCTGCATTGTGCTACTGCTACTGCACCTCAACTCAGTTACTGAGAAGTAAGTAACTGATCCACCCAACTATTGACATGCTTGTCAGGCTGGAAACACTCCTGACGCTGAAGCTCTCTGTTGCTATCCTGTGCTCCCTCTGTTGCCTAAGTGCTGCTGCAACACCTCTATGCCGCTCGCATTGTTGCAACTGCCTCTGTGCCTTTTTGCACTGCTGCAACCACCTCTGTGCCTTTCTGCACTGCTGCAACCACCTCTGTGCCTTTTTGCACTGCTGCAACCTCCTTTGTGCCTCTCGCACTGTTGCAACCACCTCTGTGCCTTTCTGCACTACTACAACCTCCTCTGTGCCTCTCGCACTGTTGCAAGCAACCCTCTTTGCACTGCTTGGGACTACTTCACTCTAGCACTCTCTGCCGCTTCATTTGCATCTGTTTCTCCTGACATCTTCCATTCTGCCACTGTCATGTCGGGGCTTCCCATAGTCGGATATGATCCAAGAGTTTGGGTACCTCAAGGATCCTGCCCCACATCTCTTGTAGTCTTCCTGATTACAACTCGATGTCTCCCCACCTCTTCTCTAGATGTACATGAGCACTCATGGCACAATCATCATCCTCTTCTACCTCCTTTTCCACCTTCGTTGGCGTTGCCTTGGAGTCAAACGCCTCTTCCTTATTTTTCTTCCTTGGACATTGGTTCGCATAATGCCCTAGTTCCCCACAGTTGAAGCATTTTGTCTTGGAGAGGTCCCTTTTCTTCCTCTTCTCTTGCTTCCTCGCAAAGGCCAGAGCTGCATCCTCTTCTTCCTCTGCCTTGACTCAGGCTCCTTTGCTGCTACTTCCTGTCTTGGTCAACCGTTTGACCAATTTCTTGCCGAAGAGCCGCCCACAATTCTTCCCAATCTGGAAGATTTGCTTTGCCCAGAATACTCTGGACGAATGTTTTCCACTCCTCGGAGACTGCGTTTAGAGCGGTCCTCACCATCAACTCCTGATCTGGCTTGGCCCCTATGGAAGTTAGTTGGTCCTGGATTTCCTACAACCTGCCGAAGAAGTGATCTATCTGCCCCCCCTTCTGCATTTGGTATGACTGCAGTTGATTCTCCAGTAACATCTTCCTCTGCATGGAAGTGTGCTGATACAATGTCTTCAAGGTGTCCCACATTTCCTTTGTTGTCTCCTTCTCGACAATATGCTGTTCCACATGATCCTTGACCCCATCAAGGATTATGCATTTCGCCTTGGCCATCGCATTTTCATACCTTTCATTTTCAGTTGGTCCAACTGGGATAGCCACGGTTCTCAAGGCGAAGGCCTTGATGCGATGTCTATCGAGAACAGACAGGATCCTGGCCTTCCAGATGACAAAGTTGGATGCCCGGTCCAACCTGTTTTGATCCCTCAGTCCATTCATGGCCATCTCTTTGCTCTTCTTTTCGATTCCTCCGAGTCTCTACTTCCCACCTGGAAGTTCTCTGCTAGACTCCCTCTGAGTCTCGATTTCCCTCTTGGAAATCCTCCTGCCAACCAACGAATCACACCTCTCTGATCTCCTATGCTCCTGCAACACTGATCTAGATTCCTTGGCTGGAAATCTGCCTAGGTAGCGACTCCCTTTACCTTGGTTTTGCCCCGTTAGGTACCATTCTGTCTCGACAACAACAACACCCCACTAGCCTCACTCCCCGCAATTTGACCACAACTTCCTTTGCCCCAGCAATTGAAGGACTGAGCCTCTAGGCTCTGCCCAATCCCGACACTGGCTGAATTGCTCCACTAGCCAACTGCCTCAACCCTCTTGGTCTCTGCGTGGCTCTTTGTGAGCCTCTTTTGCCCTCATCAGCCTCGGGCCTCTCTTTGGCTCGCTAGGCTAACACTGCTACTTGAGGTCCAGAGTGTACCACAGTCTAGATGAAGAGGTGAAGGTGTATAACATACCAACACATAGCAAGAGGGAATATTATACTTAATCTACTGAACCATTTGAAGGGGCTTAATTGACAGAATCGACAAGATAAGCTAAATATACAACTCCATCAACAGTAGAACCCACTGAAGAATCGACTGGTGGAGATATGTGATCTCCACTAACACCAGAGATAGTATTTTTTCTAAGCTTAAGTGAGATCAATAGGGGCAGGAGCTAGAGCCTTTCAGGGAGGATTTCTAGCTTATTAGAGACTTAGGACTAGACTGATGACACAGTCCCTCTGTGTCAACCCTTTTCTGCTGCTTTCTGCTACGAACAACTTTTGTCACTCGGGACAACTGTTTCTGCTGCAAATGCTTTGATTTAGCTGGTGCCTTAAGCTCTCCTGTGATTTGCAACACTTTGATACCATGTTGAAATTTCTAAGTATTACTCGTTAGAAATTTTATCTGTATTCTCTAGTTTGTTTCATCTATTTGTTTAGTTACTAACAAATTATTTAACCATATAAACACTGAAATAAACACAATACAGTCTCAACCATCTACAAGTCAACAGCTGAAAGAAATAGACAAACACGTTATTTTTGGACAATCGGCCCGGAAAAATTCCAACTTGGGAAAACCGGTGCAACAATTCTGAGGGTTATATTATTATGCAGTCTTTTTGAGCACAACTGGGTGCCAAACTGGCTCACTCGACAGAGAAAGTAATCTGGCAGTAATACCTCTCTATTCGGAAGCAGATTTTCGGAAAGTCTGCCGCACGAAAGCCTCTCCAGCACAATCTGAAGCTTAGCGTAAGCCCTCCTGGCCTCTGCGTCAGCCTTTTGAGGCTCTGCGCAGCCTCTTTGGCCCTCTGTGTCACACTTGCAGCCTCTGCGTGGATGACGCAAGCCCTTCTGGCCTTTGCACAGTGCTTGCTAGCCTCTGCGTGGCTCCCTCTGGTTCTGCGTTTGCCTTTATGCCTTTGCGCTGGTCTTCCGACACTATCTCTGCTTCTCTGCCTCATACTCACTGTCCCTTGCTGCAAACTGATCACTGATTCGATTTCTCTTGGCAAACCTCGCTCTAGAAAATCAAATCACTAATCACTCTGGTGTATTCTCCAACTGACGATCCATGTCTTTTAGAACCTTCTAACCCAATTTTATATTAATACCCGTTAATATTTTATTTTTTCTAAGTTTAGACTTAGGAACTCCATTAAAAATATTAATTATTTTAATATCTCCTTAACCGGGTAGAATCTGCCCAAACCATTTCTGGGTCTTTGAGATCTCATATGCTTTAGCCTCTCCACCAATTTTCATGGTTAGAGCACATCCGATGCTACCCCAAATCAACACTCTCCACTACCTCTCCACCGGACACTTTGGGGAATTGGCTAGTTGATAGTGGTGCCTCAAGGCACTTCATCGGATACAAGGAAGCTCTCTCTATTTTGATAGAGAAGGAGACAAACTTGGAAATCATCTTTGGAGACGATGCCACCTATCCCATCAAGGGAGTAGGGAATGTTACCCTTCAATTGAATCAAGGTAACACTATTCACTTACAAGAAGTCCTATATGTACCTGATCTCAAGAAGAACCTGGTGTCCATTTCAACAATGGAAGACAAAGGATACAAGGTGGGATTTATCAATGGAAAGGTACGTGTTTGGAAAAGAAATTTTAAAGATGCTTTTACTCTTGGGTTCAGGGTTGACACTTTGTATCAAGTTGGAGGAAGTCCATTGGGAGCCATGTCTTGCGACACATCTCTACAATTTGAACTATTGCACTGGAGGTTTGCCCATCTTCACTATAAGGCCCTACCCGATGTGAGATAGATGGTGACAGGGATGCTCGTGTTCAAAGTAGAGCATGAAGGTGTATGTTCGAGATGTGCCGAAAGGAAAACTTACAAGGGGACCATTCCCCCTCAAGTAATAGCAAGATCACATATATATTGCAATTGATCCACTCCGACATATCTGGTATGATGCCTGTAAATTCTTTGGGAGGATACTTATATTATATCACCTTTACGGATGATTATTCTTGCAAGACCTGGATCTACTTCTTGAAAAAGAAGGATGAAGTGTTCACCTGGTTCCGACACTTCAAAGCCTTGATAGAAAACCAATCTGAGAAGAAAATCAAGATATTGAGGACTCATAATGGGATTGAGTACGAATCCGGCGAATTCCATGATTATTGCAGAGAAGTTGGCATTAAGAGGGAGACTACAATGCCATACACTCTTGAGTAGAATGGTGTGGCTGAAAGGAAGAACTGTACTATTGTAGAAGCTGTTCCTGCCATGCTTCATGATCAAGGGCTTCTGAAGTTCCTATGGGCTGAAGCTGCAAATATAGCTGTGTATGTTCAAAATTGATACCCTCATCAAGCATTGGACTCCAAGACTCCCGAAGAAATGTTCACTGGTAAGAAACACGATGTCTCTCATTTTAGAATTTTTGGAAGCCCCGTATATTTTCATGTGCCAAAAGAGAAAAGAAGCAATTTGGGTGCATCTGGGAAGAAAGGAGTTTTTGTGGGCTATAGTGAAAATTCTAAGGGTTATAGAATTTATGTGGCTGGTCAAAGGTAAGTTGAGATAAGTCATGATGTCACCTTCGACGAAGATATAGCTCTCAGCAAGATCAATAACCTTCCTATCCCAAGGAAGGACAAAGAAGCTCACACTGGAAAACAAGTTGCAAAAGAAGATGAAACAATGCCGAATATTGATGAACGTATGGATCCTGTTTATCCTCCTCCTCAAGAGCCCTCCTCCTCGAAGAGGAGACCCTCATGGCTTAGGGAGACTCTCAAAGATGCCAAGAGACATATTGCACCAAGAGGGACTTTCCGTGAAAGCAAGAATCCGAACAGTTATCAAGGATACTTGACCATCATGAGCACTATCGTTCAAAATGAGCCTTCATCATTTGAAGAAGTCGTGAAGCAACAAGTATGGAAGGATGCTATGAATGAAGAATATGAGTCAATTATGAAGAATGATGTTTGGGATGAGGTCCCTAGACCCTAGGACAAATCGGTTGTTACCTCTAGGTGGCTTTACAAAATCAAGCATGGAGCTGAAAAGTTCAAGGCTCGCTTTGTTGCTTGAGGCTTCTCTCAAAAGGAAGGAGTAGATTATGATGAGATATTTGCACTTGTTGCCCGATACAGCACCATACGCTCGATCATAGCCCTTGCTACCTCGCAAGGATGGAACGTACATCAGATGGATGTCAAGACGCTTTCTTCCATGGTTCGATCAAAGAGGAAGTCTATGTGGAACAACCTGAGGGGTTTGAGATTCATGACCAGGAATCTCATGTATGCAGGTTGAAGAAAGCTTTCTATGGTTTGAAGCAAGCACCCTGGGCTTAGTATGAGAGGATTGATAGCTATCTGATGAAGCTGAGATTCACTAGAAGTGAAGCCGATCGAACCTTTACTTTAAGGTTGAAAATGATAACCTCTCATACTCGTACTTTATGTGGACGACCTCTTTTTGACAGGTGCAGGCCCTCTCATTCACAAATGTAATAGGGAGTTGGCTTCTGAATTTGAAATGAAGGACCTAGGACTGATGCACTACATCCTAGGGTCGGAAGTCTGGCAAAAGCCAAGAGAAATTTTCCTATCTCAAGGAAAAAATGTTGTGAATATATTGGAAAGATTTGGGATGGTGGTCTGCAAGCCTGTGACTACTTTGATGGAACTTAACTTTAAGAAGTTATGTGGTAGTGCTGGCGGACTTGAATTGGGAAATGCCTCTGAGTATCATCAACTCATAGGAGCATTGATGTTTTTGGTGAACTCCTGTCACTGCTGCTACTTCCTCCTCTTCTTCCGTCACTGCTACTGCTTCTTCCTCAACTTAAGCAACAATTGCAGTCCTCTGCCTTGTTCCTGCATTCTCTGGGCACTCAAAAGCTCCGTGTCCCAACTTCCTACACCTGTAAAATCTAAATTCTTTTCCTCTTCCTCTGCCTCCTCTTCCTCTAGAAAAACTCCCTCTGCCACCTACATCATCTCCTGTGATTGCTTGCTGGTTTGAGTTGCTGCTTGCTCCATCTATGGGTGCTGTAGATCTTCCTCTACCACCTTGACTTCCTTTTCCTCGGAAAGTACCTCTTCCTCTAGCAGACTGCTTCCTCATGAGTATTTCTTCTGCTTTCAGTACCATCTGATAAGCTTCTTTTACTGTTTTAGGAGACAGTTTACTTATCTCATCTTGAATCACCATTCTAAGATCATTAACATATCTAGCCACCTTCTCATTTGTATCCTGAGTTTGTCCAACTCTTATACTTACCTTATAGAATTCCTCTATATATTCTCTCACTGTCATAGACCTCTGTCTGAACAAGGTTTGTAGATAATTCTTGGTAGAAACTTACCTCTTAGCTTTGCTACCATCCTATTCCAATTTCTGATTGGTTGCTTGCCAAGACTCTTCCTTTCTGTCTGCACTCCATCCCACCAAAGTGCTGCATGTCCTTTTAGCTTGGTGACATCAAACTTTACTTTCTTCTCGGCTTCTGTTTCTTCATAATCAAAGAATTTCTCCATGCCATTAATTCAGTCTATCAATTCTTCTGGATTCAATCCTCCTGCATATATTGAAACCTCAGTTTTTGGCCTAGCCATGGATCTCAACACTGATTGGAAGAATCTCATCTCAGGAGTAACTGCTATAGTTTTCCTCCTCTTCTTCAGTTTCAACCTCAGGCTCACTAACATCTCCATCATCTGTATTTCTCCCTGCTGTTAATGCTTCTAATTTAGCCTGCATCTGTTGCATAGCTTCCATCACCTCAGCATTTGCAAGTGGTCGTCCTCTTCTACCACGTCCTCGTCCTCTTCCAACTTTGAAATCCATATTGAATTTCCTTCTCTTGCTTCTGAGATTCAATTCCGTGTCAACAAGTTGTTCTGATAGCACTAATGACGACAGTTTGGGTGCAGGAAGGAGTGTTAATCTCCCAAATTGTGAGATTATATCTTCTACTTCTGTTTGCAGGTGTAATTGTTGGTTCAATGGGCTCTCTGTCATCCACTGAACACTTTAGAGCTTCCGCTAAGTTAGCAGATCCCGCCAAAAGTCGTAGAGTTCTGCTAAACTTCCACTAGTCCGGACTCGACAGTAATACAAACCATAGTTTAATAGATTTGAAATCTGTCTTCTAAAAACTCGTCGACACTTCTTCACCATTGAGTTATTCAAGATCCAACCGTCACAACACTCCCTGACTTCGGAGCTTGCTCCACGTCTGTCAACCGTTGATCTCGCTCCACTAGATCTAACAGGCAACAACTCACATGCATATCGGCCCGTTAACTTGCGCACTCCAAATCAACCCGAAAAGCGGTTTCCCTCTCTCCTCACTACTACGTGTCACTGTGTGTATGGAATCAGAGCCAATGGGGGAATTACCACTTACAGCCTTTCCTCCGTCCGAAATCCGCTTGTGGGTTTCTCCAATCCACTTCTGCTCGTTAATTGTCGGGTAACTTCCTCGCTCGAACACCGTAGATCTATCTCAACCAAGATCTAACAGTCCAAAATAAATCTTCACGCCACTGCGTCTTTGGTCTTCCTCCGCTGATCTCGACCATCTACTCCACACACCCAGAATTCACGAGAAACTCAGCTAAAAAGAAAACATGGAATTTTAACACAATCAACACAATTTCATGCAATCTCACAGAACACCAATTAAACTTCGAATTTCACAATAAGATAGAGATTTCAAAGGAGATTATCCTTCGGGATTTGACAAGGAATTTTTCGTTCACATACATAGAAACTAAATTTTCCCAATTTACTGGATTCGCTCTAGGAAAGCCAAATTTCTTTAACAGTCAAAATCCTCTTACAATAGTGTGAAAATTACATAAGTACTGGTTCATCCTAACAACCAGATCCTAATTCAAAGGCTAAAATTTATAAACCCTATTTGTCCTGTGAGGCATTCTACTCGAGAATCTCCACTACAACTAACTAACTAAAATTTATTACATCATGATCGAACCCTTTATTCTAGCTATATGCTTAACTAGAAAAACATGGAAATTGATGACTAAAAGATCCCACTCCTTTGCTTGTAATACTTTTTTGTATTTTTGGTATAATTCTTCGAATTTGTCTTCAAGCCTTATGCTCCTGCATCAGACTCTCGAGGACAAAATTCTTCATGGGCTCCTGTCCATGAGTTCTTCTACAGAACTGCCCAATTTCTGTAGCATGTTTTCTGTTACTCAAGTAGCTTCAACAATTGGCTGATCCTTCCATTTGACCAAATACTGGAAGTACTCTTGTCCTCTGGTTTTCTTGAACACTTTCTTTGTCTAAAATCCTTTCTGGCTGTAATTCCTTTGTTGTAGGTAACTGTTTTACCCAGTAAATTTCCCATGTCTCTTAGTCTTCTTTTGTATCATTTGCAATTTCACCTTCATACTTGTTCAAATCAGCAACATTGAAAGTTGGAGATATTCCAAGATCAGGGTGTAATTCAATTGCATATGCATTTGCAGAAAATTTCCTTAATACTCTGCATGGTCCAATTTTCTTGAACTTCAATTTGTTATACTCCCTCTTTGGAAATCTTTCCTTCCTTAGGTGTTCTAAAACCAAATCTCCAACTTCAAAGTTCACTTCTCTTCTTCTCATGTCTGCTTTGGTTTTGTACTTGATGTTGCTATCGTGTAGCTGTTGTTTCACTGGTTCATTTATTGCTTGTATTTCTGAAGCAAAATCTTCTCCCTCTGCACTTCTCATCTCATCTTTTCCCAAGTTTCTTAACTCAGAAACTCCTCTTGGATGCATTCCATAAACTATATGGAATGGACTCTGCCCTGTAGTCCTATTAGGTGAGTCATTATATGCATATTCAGCCTATGCCAATACTTAATCCCACTGCTTTGGATTTTCCCCAGTAAGACTCCTTAAAAGATTACCCAAACTTATGTTCACAACTTCAGTCTGTCCATCGGCCTGCGGATGATACGCAGAATTGAAACTCAGTTTAGTTCCCAGCTTTTTCCATAGTGTCCTCCAAAAATGTCCAACAAATTTGGAATCCCTGTTTGAGACAATACTCTTAGGCAACCCATGCAATCTTACAATCTCCTTGAAAAACAAATTAGCAATGTGAGTAGCATCACTAGTTTTATAATATGGAACAAAATGTGCCATTTTTGAAAATTTGTCCCTCTTTGAGTCTTTGGTAAGCCCAAAACAAAATCCGTACTTACCATATCCCAAGGTCTATCTGGAATTGGTAATGGAACATACAAACCTGTGTTTTGGCTTCTTCCCTTTGCATATTGACAGACTTTACAAGTTTGCACATACTTTTCCACTTCAGATCTCATTTTCGGCTAGAAATAAAATCTATTCAACTGTTCATAAGTCTTATCTATACCAAAATGCCTTGCAAGTCCACCACTATGTTTCTCTTTGATTAAGTTCTTCTCATAGAACAGTTTGGTATGCATAGATGATTTCTCTTAAACAACAATCCATCTTGTAAGAAATAATCCAACCATTTATTCCTATCCATCAAAACATGATTCTTACAAGCTTCAAATGCCACTTTAAAATCTAAATCTGTCTCATACAATTCTTTAAGAAAATCAGAACCCAACACTTGAATTTGACTCTCTTGAAATAATGTATTTCTGCTACTTAAAGCATCTGCAACTTTGTTTGTTTGGCGATTTATATGCTTCAAGACAAAATGGAAGCCCTGAAGATACTCTACCCATTTGGCATGTTTTTGGTTAAGCTTTCGCTGTTGCATAATATACTGCAACGCATGGTTATCTAAATAAAGTATGAATTCTTTTGACATTAGATAATTTCTCCACTTCTTCAATGACTGCACAACTGCATAAAACTATTTATCATAAGAAGAATACTTCTTCTTTGAATCATTCAGCTTTTCACTAAAATAAGCTATAGGTTTGTCTTCCTGACTTAAAACACCTCCAATAGCTTTTCACTGGCATCACATTTCACTTGAAAAAGTTTACTAAAATCGGATAAAATCAAAATAGGTTTTTCAGTGATCTTCTTCTTCAACAGCTGAAATTCTTTTCTGCTTCAGCAGTCCATCTAAATGGTTGCTTATCCTTCTTTATAGTCTCTACAATAGGAACATTGATCCTACTAAAATTCTTTATGAATTTCCTATAAAAACTAGCAAGACCATGAAAACTTCTTACCTCAAAAATACTTTTAGATGAAGGCCACTCCATGATTGCCTTGATCTTCGCTGGATCCATCTTCAACCCTTCAGCAGAAATAACAAAACCCAAATACACTAATTCTTCTTTCATGAATGAACATTTCTTCAAATTCAACAATAATTTCTCTTGCTGTAACCTTTGTAAGACATAATTCAGATGTCTCATGTGCTTCTCCTTAAACCTGCTGTAAACTAATATATCGTCTAGATATACTATTACAAATTTACCAATAAACTCTTTAAGAACTTCATTCATCATTCTCATGAACATACTTGGTGCATTTGACAACCCAAAAGGCATTACTCTCCATTCATACAATCCTTGGTTTGTCTTAAAAGTAGTTTTCCGCTCATCCCCTTCTCTTATCCTTATCTGTTAAACAGACATGGATAAGGATGACCACCAACACTGGAACGCTTAGTGCAGTTCCCGGAACTCTTCCAAAACTTGCAAGAAGCTGAAGTCTTCTGCTAGAGGAAGTGATCCTATTGTTTTAAAGAGGGAAACCTTCAACCATAAAAGGGAGGTCTCACCCCGCATAAAAGGTAAAACTTCAACCTGAAAGGGAAGTCTCAACCTGTGATGGTTTAAGGATGACCAACAACTCTGGAATGCTTAATGCAATTCCTGGAACTCTTCCAAAACTGGCAAGAAGCTGGAGTCTTCTGCTAGAGGAAGTGTTCTCA
>APFE031602089.1:119797-142673 GCA_000404065.3 Pinus taeda | reverse complement strand
TCTACTGCGCAGAAAAGAGTCTCTTCTCTACTGCGCAGAAAAGGGTCTCTCTCTCACACATGTGAAGCCGGAAGCTGCTGAAACTGAAGCTGCAACTGCAGATCCAAACTTTGACTAGCATGGACCATCAAACCTCCTCTTCTGAACTATGCTGTAGGTTTATCTGAACCTCCTCTGAAGGCTGCAACTTTTGGTGGTGGAATCAAGTCGATCCGACAGACGGTTTGCGAGATATCAACTGCCCTAGTTTGAAGGAAGCTGCTGAAACTGAAGCTGCAACTACAGAAGTAAAGTTTGACCTGCGTGGACCAGAAGATCTCTTCATCTGAATTGCGTTGTAGGTTCATCTGAACCTCCTCTGAAGGCTGCAACTTTTGGTGGTGGAATCAAGTTGATCCGACGGACGATTTGCGAGATATCGACTGCCCTAGTTTGAAGGAAGCTGCTGAAACTGAAGCTGCAACTGCAGAAGTGAAGTTTGACCTGCGTGGACTGGAAGATCTCCTCATTTGAACTGCGCTGTAGGTTCATCTGAACCTCCTCTGAAGGCTGCAACTTTTGGTGGTGGAATCACGCTGATCCGACGGTCGGTTTGTGAGATATCGACTGCCCTAGTTTTGATGATGAAGCTGCTAATGATGATGCTGCTGATCTAGGGTTTGCTATTGCTGATATAAATCAGATTTATTGTACTATTTCTCTCTGCTGAATTATTGAAGTTAAAAGAAGATTTGATCAAAGGCTTTCCCCACACATTGTGGGGTTTGTCCTTGGCTAGCCGCCACATCTTGTGTCTCTTGTTTTGGTTGTTTTCTGTGGATCGTTTAATGTTCTTTCTGCACTTTACTTTATGTACATGTGATTGCTAATCTGTGGAATATAATAAGAAAAAGAAGTAAATTGTTATAAGCATAGAACATACCATAACTTAATGGAAATGAGGATAGGGACCATAGTACTATCGATGGACGCATCGTGTACTATCGTACTTCCTATGATAGGGTGACCGATATTGATCTGGGATCAATTGGAACTAACTTCGGGTCAGTAAGAGTGGTATGAGACACTCTCTTTTGATTGGAACTGACTTCGGTTCAGTCAGAGTGGTATGAGACACTCTCTTTTATTTGGGACTGACTTCGGGTCAGTAGAGAATGGTATGATACATTCTCGATCACTTCTTCTTCTTCATAGTTCAACTGAGTAGAGAAGAGCAGAGCAGTTCATTGATGGCAGAGATAGTACAGATTGGTAGATAGATTAGTAGATGGAGTTCTTCCTAGTTGAGAGGGAGTGTTAAGATTGGCAATTAGGGCCAAACTCCACATGGGTCATCTTATTTATGACAGCTGATATTTTTCTTGGATTCCTCTCTCAAAGAGGTGTAGGATTGATCTAAAGAGCATCGGATTCCGACATGTACAAATGAAGATACAAATTTATTTATATTATGGACAAATTGTCAAGGTCGACCAACAAGCAAAACAGGCATTCAAACCCCCAACTCATCGTCAACGTTGCTTATAAAAGGAGACCTCAAGTCATTTTCACCATCATCTCATCTCACATCTCTCTCTCTCCTCTTGTGTTTGGGTACACATTTCTGGGCGTTCTTCTCTCTCACACGTGCAAAGGAAAGGAGGATAGATTTTTGTTGACTGCGTTGACCAATGTTGTCCGAGTTGCAGGGAGGCTGTTTGACTGTGTTGACTTGAAGCATTGACCTGTTTTGACTTCGGTTTGGGTGAGGTATCTCCATCCTAGCAGGCCGTAGATCTGGGCACTAAAATCGAGGCAATTTGACCTCTCCTCTGACCAGTGTTGATTGTACTAGGGCTGGTCGCAAGGCTGACTTTCGTTGACCAGTTTTTACTGGACTTTTTCACACTGTTTTGTGCTGATTAGACTTGCTGGTGGAGGCTGAAGTTGACTGGTTTGACCAAGCTAAATTGAAGAAGGAATCTGCCGTGTTGACCAGCATTGACTTTTCTAGTTAGGGCTTTTTGTTGTTGTCATAAATTATTAGATTTGTAAATTGTACTGTCTCTCTCTCTGCTGAACTATTGAAGAATATAAGAAGAATTAATCAAGGGTTCCCCACATTGGGGTTTGTCCCTGGCTAGTGCCACATCTTGTGTCCTCTTGTCTTGGCTTGTCTTGTACTGTTTATGTTTATATTCTATCTGCATTTTACTATCATGTTGATGTGATTGCTAAACTGGATATTGATATTGGGCTAATAAAGAAATTGAAGTAAAATTGCTCTAAAGCATAGAACATACCATTGTTGCATAAAATTAACACATATCCTATCCTGTAGATGTTACCTTTTAATAGATGTATGAAACCCTTTTCCTAGATGACTTCTCCTTTTTCATTAAGTTTCACTGCAGCTTCTAATGAGGTTTTCCAAGAGCTATATCTTACATTATTGACTTCCATAGGTTTTGTTCCAGACATTCATCATATTACACATGTCGCAAACTCTTATTTCTAATGATTCTATCATGATGCCATTCTAATATGATGCATCCTATCTTATTTTCAATGCTTCCTATCTATAATTTATGCAATAGAAGAGTACCTTTTTGTGAGGGAGATTGTCGTAGTCATAGTAGAGATCTTTCAGTCCCTCCATTTTAGGTCTCTTTGTCTCAGGCTCTTCTACTTCTTTGGTAATATGGGCTTCTTCCTTACTCCTTTTGTTATTGTCCCTTTTAAGCTTTAGGACAATCTTATCGATAGTGCCCATATTCTTGACATCCATAGCATTGTACTTTAGCCATGTTCTTTTGAAAACCAAATTTTCCAAACCTTCCTTTTCTTCTTGACATAGCAACATATGCTTGACTCTGTTCATTTGTTCCTACATTCAATTTTGCGTTCAACCTGGTTTCTTCGATCTTGCACAATGACCATAGATCTTCCCATAGATGCTTGAAGTGATGTTGCCCCATTCCTCTGGTAGTGCATTCAGTACTAGAATGGTCATTTCTTTGTCAGACATTATTTCACCCAGATCTTGGAGTTGCTCTCTTATTTCAGAAATCTTCATAAAATATGAGGCTATTCCTTCTTCCCTAGAGATCTTCAATTTGTAGAGTTCTTGCCTTAGAGAGATTACTTCTCCAATAGTACATATGGAAAATAACTCTACCAATTTGTCATATATAGCTTTCGCTATGTCTAATTTTGATACATATGGTATGAGAGAGTCTTTGATGGATTCTATAAGAATCGTTTGGGTTCTCACTTCGCCCTTCATGAATCTAGCATGTGCTTGAGTATCTTCTTTGGGAGGTTGAGTTATTGACCCTTTGATGTGGTCGATGACTTCATTCTCAATGAGATTTAGGTCTGTTCTTTTCTTCCATGCAGGGAAGTTTGCAGCCCCAACTGATTTGTTGCTTTCCTTACAAAAAGAGATTTTGATAGCATCAGATGAAGTCATAAACTTACTTGCGTTTTTGCTGCTTTCTTCCTCCTTAATCTTGATGTTGATAGAAGATTACTCCTTGAAAGATTGAGAGAGAATTTGTTGCATGATCCTTCTTGAATGTTCTATCCTTCTTTAGATGACGATCTTGGAAATGCTTCTAGGGTTTTGGTCTTTCTCCCTTCTTCCTTATTGAATATGATTTCAAGACTTCTTGCTAGAGTAGATTTCTTCGATCTAGGGTTTCGGTATGATGAAGATATTGATCTCTTGCTTGGTGTCCTTTGACTTGCTTTGCTCCTTTGAAACTTGCTTCTTGTGTGCATTCTTGTGTTAAAATTGGCAACTAGGGCCAACTTCCACCTTAGGACAACTCATATGATGGAGTTGATTATTGCATTGAATTCCTCTTTCTGAGAGGTGCAATTTTGATATAAAGATCATCTCATTCTAACAAGAAAAAATGGAATTTTAAATTTATTCTTTCTCATGGACAAATTGTCAAGGTCAACCTCAATCAAATGTAGGCCCATGAAGACCAATGGATGTGTCTTCTCACCCTTAACGAAGTGTATAAATTGAAGTGACCCTTCTCTCATTTTGATGTCATCAACTCATCACATCATCTTCTCTGTCCTCTCTTGATTGGTTCATACACCTTGGAGGCTCTCTCTTCTTCACACATGTGGAAAGAAAGCTGATTGAAGGAGGCCGAAATTTTTGTGATTAGGGTAGTTTTGACCAACGTTGACTTGGGCACTTTGACCAAGCGTTGACTTTTGTTTTTGGGACAGAACTTCGATCTTTTGAGGCCGCATTCTTTGGTATGCAAATCGAGGCAATTGGGATCTGTTTGATCACATTGACTTTTTGTTTGATAGCATAAATTATAGCAAGGATTGTTTGGGTTGACCGAGTTGTTTTGGGTTGACTTTGACCCTCTCTTGAGGTCGTACTATTCTGCTGCTGACCGAGCTGATTACAGGTTGATTTGGGGCAACTTTGACCACTGTTGACTTTCTGATTAGCGCTGCATTGACCGCTGATTTCACTGTTGATTTTGCAAAACTGCTTTGGGCTTGTATTTATGATATATGTACTTTCTTTCTCTCTCTGCTAAATTATTAAAGAATAATAAGAAGATTTGATCAAAGGGTTTCCCCACGTTGGGATTTGTCCCTAGTATCCGCCACATCTTGTGTCCTCTTGTCTTGGCTTGTCTTCTACATATGATTTTATGTTCTATCTGCATTTACTGTCAATGTTCATAAGTTAAACATTGAAGTAAATTGTCTCAAGCATAGAACATACCATTGTTATCTAAAATTAACATGGGATCAAAGCTCAGGTGAAGACAAAGCCCAAGCAAGAGTGAAGGAAAGGAATCACTAAAGGAAGCTGTTGGACCAAGACTTGGAACTAGTCTCAATGACGACTACATCTTTCTTAAAATCCGAGGACAAGCTCAAGGACAAATCCGACTAGCATGCATGGAAGGTGACTTTGGATTTGACATTAGAAGAGAATGATGCCATGGACTATGTCAAAGGAAGAATAGCCGAGCCTCCTTCAAATGCATCCGTTGCTGCACAAACCAAGTACAAGAAAGGTGAGCTTAAAGCTAGGAAGATTATTGTTGATTCTATTCATAAGCCTTTGGTTGCCTATATTTCTGATTTGGAACATCTAAGGAGATGTATGAAAAGCTGGTTGGGATGTCTAAAGTAAACAATGCAAGTCAAATTCACTTTCTCAAGAACACGCTGAAAGATATCAAGATGGATAGAGGAGAATCCATCCAATCCTACTTCATGAGGATTAGTGAGATCAAGAATGATCTCCTATCTATTGGTGAAGTCATTGGTGACCAAAAGCTATCTCTTATTGCACTTGGAGGCCTTACAAGAGATTGGGATGTGTTCAACAATACCATTCTCAACAATGACAGGATTCTGGGATTTGATGAACTATTGGCCAGATGCACTCAAGAAGAATTAAGGATGATGGAAAGAGACAAGCCCTCAAATGGAAACAATCCTACTGCCTTCTCCACTCATTCTAAAAGAAGGAACAATTTTGGTCCTAGGAATCAAGGACAACGGTTCAAACCGGGATTCAAAGAAGGAAGGAAAGGTAGATGCGTCAATTGTAACAGGTTTGGCCACTTCGCTAGAGAGTGTCCACACAAGAACGATACTCCAAGAGATGATGACAACAATAACAACAACTTCAAAGGCAATGACAATCAAAGGAGCAATAGGTTCAATAACAAAGGAAAGAGGAATGCTCCTGCTTCTCGAAATGGAGGTAGTCGTCGTCCCAAGAAGTCGAGAAACTCCAAGGATGATGAAGTAACTATTGCAAAGCAAAAATAATTTATTCTTATTTCTGCCCTCTCCATTGCCTCTCCTCCGGATACATTGGACCATTGGTTGATTGATAGTGGTGCCTCAAGGCACTTCACTGGGTACAAGGAAGCCCTCTCTAACTTGGTTGAAAATAAGACAAATATGGAGATTATACTTGGGGATAATGCCACTTATCCCATGAAAGGAATTGAGATTGTTACTCTTCACTTAAATCAAGGTCAAACCCTTTATTTGCAAGAACGTGGTTTTGTATTTCTGCGATGGAAGATAAGGGTTTCAAGGTGACATTCATTGACGTCTTTGGCAAAGTAACCCAAGTGATGTATTCACTCTTGGATTCGTGGTTGAAGGTCTCTATCAGGTTGGAGGAAGTTTGTTGGGAGCAATTATTTGTGACACATCTCTTCAATCCGAATTATGGCACCAAAGATTTGCTCACGTTCATTTCAAAGCCTTACCCGATGTAACGAAGATGGTCATAGGGATGCCCGAATTCAATGTTAAACACACATGGGAGCAAGAACAATATGAATGATAAATCATGAGAGTACAATTTTTATTAACAAGAGATATACATTTATAGTACATTATGTGACCGTCTGGGTTTCACATCCAAGGTCTCTTGGACTCCTTTTGTCATTCGGCTTCCACACTAACCCATTGAGGATTAGGTGTCCAACATTCCCCCCCTTAATTTGAAGGGTTATGTATGAGTCCAAGAAGAGAGTTGTAATACAAAATGTGCAAAAATGCATGGCAGCACTAGGCTGAATGTGCTCTTTGAAATGTTGGTGTAAAGGGCGGTGGTTTAAGGATGACCACCAATACTGGAACGCTTAGTGCAATTCCCGGAACTCTTCCAAAACTGGCAAGAAGCTGAAGTCTTCTGCTAGAGGAAGTGCTCCTCTTGTTTTGAAGAGGGAAACCTTCAACCATGAAAGGGAGGTCTCAACCCGCATAAAAGGGAGAACTTCAACCTGAAAAGGGAAGTCTCAACTTGTGATGGTTTAAGGATGACCAACAACTCTGGAATGCTTAATGCAATTCCTGAAACTCTTCCAAAACTGGCAAGAAGCTGAAGTCTTCCGCCAGAGGAACTGTTCTCAATTTTGTTCCTGGAATTCTTCCGAAACTGGCAAGAAGCTGAAGTCTCCTGCTAGAGGAAGTGTCCTAGATTGCCAACTGAAGGCATGTTCACGGGCATCTTTGTCTCTGGCTACAACTCTGAAACTGGTGTGGCAGGTTGTGGCTTAGGCTCGCTTGATGTGACTTTGAAGCTTGTAGATGACCATCATTCCCCCCCTGTCAGATACAAGGTGAGATGATGGATAAAACTCAACTGCAAGACTGTTTAATACTCTGGAACAAGTTTTGACATGTGTTTGGAATATCTTCTTGGCTGTTAATGCCCATTGCCAAGAAGCGATCCATCCAAGATGAATCTTTGTTCTTGCAGGACGTTTGTTTTTGAAGCATTTGTTTGAAGAATCACTGGTTTTATGACAATGTTTACATGGATGAAGATCAAAACAGTGATCTTTCAGATGGCCAACTCGATCACAGTGTTGGCATTTCACAATCTGTTGTTGTTGTTGTTGTGGTGGAAGAGGAGTAGAATCTGGAACCGCTGGAGGTGAAGTGTCATGAGGAGCAGGTGAACTGTCATGAATGAATCCCGCACTCTGAAACTGAATGGGCTTTGAGTAGTCTGGAATATGAAAGGACAAGTCCTTGTCATATCCAAGACCAGTTCTGTGCTTGTTGTGGACAAGTTGTTCCCAAGATCTGATGATGGGCTTGGGAAGTGCAGACTGAGTTTCTGCATCTGCATGTACAACTACTGCTTTATTGGGCACTGGCTCTGAATGAACTTCAACAATATTGTCTTGCTGTTTATGGGAGTCTGCTTCATTGTTTTGAACAGAAACAGGTTCAGAATGACTCCTCCGTTTTAATTCTTCTTGTTGTCGCTGAGATTCAAGCTGCAAAAAAATCAATATTTTCCTGTGCATTTTGTAGACATGTCTGAATTTCTGAGAGAGATCCTTTGCTGATTTGTAATGTGTCATCAACAGTAGATTGTATAAGAGTTTTCATGAACTCTAATACTTCATTGATTCTGGCCATTTTTCTTCAATGTCAGATTTACACCTTAAAAGCTGATCACAATTATTACTTAATGCATAAAAGTAATATGCACTCATAGTACACAGCAATATCTTGTATAAATGTGCAGCAAATGAATCAGGGAATCAATGCATATATATGTAGACAGAAACTCTAATGGATTTTAAATACAATGCCACAATTGGGGCAGCAGCAACTGCAAACTTGCTTGGGTCCTTCAAGTACTCCTTCAGAAATGATGGCTATCAGAACTTCAATAATTATAACACCATGTCATGGGCATTTAATATCAACGCATACCCATCACAACTCATAAAGCTACACTAACTATATTCCATATTACATATAATTTCATTGCATCGAATGTGTATGCACAATATTTAATAGATGCACATATATTATGATTAGTGACTCCAACGCTCAACCTCCAAAAGAGAACCCACAACCGAATTATTTTAATGCATTTTACGTGGAAATCAATTAACACATCACCATAAATTAAAGTAGGAATTGAATGCACAGTGAAGGATTTCCCAACCAGACTTCTGCCCAATAGTGTTTTTGACTCCTTCAAAATATGGCGACGTTATTGAGGCTATTACTCATCAATGCCCATTTTCTCTTGATTGTTTCTTGTTCAGCTCTTAGTGCATCAATGAACTCATCAAATGGAACAACATTGTTTTAATGCTCTTTTGAACTTTGCATCTTCTCCACTATTGGTTGTCATGGAACTAAATACCTTCCATGATTAGAGGCCACAATTATATGCGCACTATTTGTTGAACGTATGCCATATAGGAGCCACTTACTCTGGTTTGATTTTATGGGTGATCTGAATAGGTTGAGACCAAACTAACACAGTCATATACAAACTGCTTTCCTTGGCTTCCACGCTAAGAGTTTCCCCATGTGCATATTACATTGTGTCTTTTATCAGAGGCGCCATTGTTGTGAGAGAACTGAGGAGTTTCCTTCGATATATTCCCAAGACTTGTGCATCTCTCATTTTCTCCTCCTTCATTATTCCACGACACATTTGTAGGCGTTATATAGTGGTGGAAATATGTTAAAACACAATAATATATGAAAACCGGTGGTATGGCAACGTCAAAAGGTGTGGATGTACAACAGTGGTAGTCGAACCGCAAGGGCGAGTGGTACAGTGGTATTATATTGCAGTGGACCGAAGCGGTGGGAGGTATTATAATGAGAGGGGAGGTATTGGCTACAAGATTCAATGTATGGTGGTTTGCATATGACTGAAGCTTTACATCCAGTGTATTGTCACACGATATGTTATAATGTACCATTCAACATACCATTCAACGTATGGTAACAGTGTGCGGTGATGTGGGATTCAACGGGGATAAGTGGTATGCAGTGGTATGGTGGTTGATATGACGAAGGAACAATAGAGAGATCATATATTAATTCACCAACATGGTTTTTAGCACCATAAAACAACTTCAACGCACATGCCAGAGTCCATGCTCACCACACAACTCAGTCTTTGTTTAACAGACAGGGATGAATGCACCACCAACAGAGCGTTGTATAGTTCAACACCATTCAAATGTCGATACCACTTCCATACCACATTCAACAGTTACCATGGTAGGAAACACAGCGTTAATACCATTCTATACATACCGCATTCAACATATTCAAACGCTGTGTTAAAATGTTGATACCACACAACAATTCAAACGCATTCAACATGACATTTGAACAACGCATATACCAAAGTCAGTTTCAATGCATACCATGTCAGTTTCAACGCATATACCATTCTAACGCACAACGTTAATATTCCACAGCGCACAGCATTTCAGCCATTCAATAACGCATTCAATACCAAAACGTTAATATTCAAAACGCATTCAACACATGATTCCAAGCGTTAATATGATTCAATACCACATACCAGGAGCGTTTTGTATGCAGAGAGCAATGTTTTGTATGCAGGTGGAGCAGCTATAGGAGCAGCGTTCAGGCCAGTGGAAGCGTCAGAGCGTGAGGTATGTCAAAATTTTCTATTGGGGAATTGTGCGTAGAGAATGTAGCTAAAATACGACTGATAAAACATTCAATGAAATGCAGAACTGACTGGCACAGAAAAGCCATAAAACAAATGGCTCAAAATAATTATGCAGGGTAGGAATACGCCTGCTTTGATACCATGTTAAACACACATGGGAGTAAGAACAATATGAATGATAAATCATGAGAGTACAATTTTTATTAACAAGAGATATACATTTATAGTACATTATGTGACCGTTGGGTTTCACATCCCAAGGTCTCTTGGACTCCTTTTGTCCATTCGGCTTCCACACTAACCCATTGAGGATTAGGTGTCCAACATTAAACTTAAATCTTGAAGGTGTTTGTTAGGGATGTGAAGCTGGAAAACATAAAAGGGGACTGTTCCCCTCAAGTGAGACCCAAACCACTGATATTCTTCAATTGGTACATTATGATCTATCAGGTATGTTGCCTGTGACATCTTCGGGTCGATATTTGTATGATGCTATTTTTGTGGATGACTTCTTTCGCAAGACATGGATCTATTTCTTAAAGAAGAAGGATGAAGTATTCAAATGGTGCCGTTCCTTCAAAGCCTTGGTCGAGAATCAAATAGGGAAGAAGATCAAAATTCTGAGGATAGATAATGGGACCGAATATGAGGCAAATGAATTCAAAGACTATTGTAGAGAAGATGGCATTAAGAGGGAGACTACAATCACAAATTGGTGTTGTTGAAAGGAAGAATCGTACTATCATAGAAGCACTCGGGCTATGCTTCATGATCAAGGTCTTCCGTAGTTCTTATGGGGAGAAGTTGCCAACACCATTGTGTATGTCCAAAACCGATGCCCACATCAAGCTTTGGACTTCAAGACACCCGAAGAAGTATTCTCCGTTTAAAAACTTGATGTTTCTCATTTTAGAATCTTTGGTTATCTCGTATACTTTCATGTGTTGAAAGATGAAAGAAACAAATTAGATGTATCTAGGAAGAAAGGAACGTTTGTGGGCTATAGTGAAACTTCGAAGGCATATAGAATCTATGCTCATGGTCAAAGGGAAGTGGAATTAAGTCATGATGTCACTTTCGATGAAGATTCTTTTCTTAGAAAGATTCGAGATCTTCCTATTCCAAGGAAGGACAATGATGATGCTGGTGTAGAAAGCAGGATGAACCTTCGTTTGATGAACCAAGGTCCGATGGATCCCATTGATCCACCTCCTAATGAGCCTGCTACTTCAAGAAAAAGGCCTTTCTGGCTCAAAGATACTCTTGAAGATGTTGAAAAGCATATTGCACCGAGAGGGACATTTCGTGAAAGCAAGAAGCCGAATAGGTACCAAGGGTACTTAGTTGCCATGACTACCATTGTACAATCTGAGCCTTCTACATTCGAAGAAGCCGTAAAGCAATAGGTTTGGAAGGATGCTATGAAGGAGGAATATGAGTTGATCGTGAAGAATTATGTCTGGGATGTGGTTCCTAGAGCCAAGGACAAGTCCGTGGTCACTTCAAGATGGCTCTACAAGATCAAACATTGGAGTTGATGGGAGTGCTGAAAAATTCAAGGCCAGATTTGTAGCTCGAGGCTTCTCTCAAAAGGAAGCAGTAGACTATGATGAGATATTTGCACCTGTTGCCCGATATACCAACATCTGTTCGATCATAGCCTTTGCTGCCTCGCAAGGATAGAACCCTCATCAGATGGATGTCAAAACTGTCTTCTTGCATGGTTCACTTAAGAAGGAAGTGCATGTGGAACAACCCGAGGGGTTCGAGGTTCAAGATCGTGAGACACATGTATGCAGGTTGAAGAAAGCCCTCTATGGCTTGAAGCAAGCCCTTAGGACTTGGTATGTGATGATCGATAGCTATCTTATGAAGCTGGGAGTTACAAGAAGCGATGCTGACTCGAACCTATACTTCAAGGTTGAAAATGACAGGTCTCTCATTTTGTTCCTTTATGTGGATGATCTCTTTCATACAGGTGGTGACCCTCTCATTCATCAATGCAAGAGGGAGTTGGCTTCCGAGTTCGAGATGAAAGACCTAGGACTGATGCATTACTTCCTAGGGTTGGAGGTCTGGGAAAAGTCAGGTGAGATTTTCCTTTCTCAAGGAAAATATATTGTGAAGCTACTTGAGAGATGCGGGAAGGTGGATTGCAAGTCCATGACTACTCCAATAGAACTCAACTTTAAGAAGTTATGTGGAAGTGTTGCTGGGCCCGAATTGGTGAACCCTATCGACTGTCGTTAACTTGTGGGGGCCTTGATGTTCTTGGTCAACTCCCGTCCTGACATATGCTTCGTTGTGAACACGTTGAGTCAGTATATGGTTGAGCCTCATCACATTCATTGGATTGTTACAAATAATTTCTAAAGATATCTTCAGGGCACAATCCACTGTGGAATGAGATACATTGCCAAGAATTTGAGGCTACATGGATATACAGATGTTGACTGGGTTGACAGTGTGGTGGATCGTAAGAGCACGTCTGGATGCTGCTCTAGTTTGGGGTCTGCTTCTATATCTTGGATGAAGACGAAGCAAAAATCGGTTGCACTAAGCACCGTCGAGGCCGAATACATTGCTGCGAGTATGGCCTATTGTGAAGCAGTTTGGTTGAGGAAGCTCTTAAGTGAGCTATTTGGGCATGTGCTAGATACCACTGTGATCTTCTGCGACAACTAGAGTGGGATTCGTCTATCATAGAATCCCGTGTTCCATGACTGCTCTAAGCACATTGATATTAGGTACCACTTTATCCGGGATATGGTACAACAGGGAGCAGTTAGGTTCCAATACATCAGGACAGATGAGCACGTTGCAGACATTCTCACAAAGCCTCTCGGGAAGGTCAAATTCTTAACCTTCTGAGAGAGACTTGGAGTCATGGAACGACCCTCCCATGAGGGTCCCATATGAGTTGAACACAGAGCTCTGGGAGCTCTTGGCATGGGGTACTTCTTGGAGTTAGCTATGAGCGACCATAGGGTGAGTGGTTCACCTTCCCATAGTGGTGCGCTGGATACAGGGTGAGTGGTTCACCATCCCCTGTGATACTCCATTATGGTTGACATGTGTGTAGGGTGAGTGGTTCACCTTCCCTATGATTGACATATGCATAAGATGAGTGGTTTGTTGATTTGGCATAACATCGGATGTGCTCTAAGCCTCAAATTTTGCAAGGAGGCTTGGGCAGATGCATTCCAAAGAACCTGGAAAGTGTTTTGGGAAATTCCAACTAAAAGCGATTTTATTAAAATAATTAATATTTTTAATGGGGTTCCAAAGTCTAAACTTAGGTAAATTAAAATAGTAATGGGTATTAATGTAATCATGGGTGAAACTTCTAGAAAAAGGCACGGATCAAGCCAAAATGATCTGAGCCTTTGATTAAGATTTAATCTAAGCCTTTGGTTGTCTAACAAGAAGTTATAAGAAGGGGCTTGAGGGTCATTTGGAAAACACACTGAGAGATCAAGGAAATCGATTCTCTGAACTGAGAAGTTCTCATGAGGAAAAATCGATTGAAGAGATTTCTTACAACAGGGAGATAGTGAAAATCCGGAAGAAGTAATTTCCGGAGAGTATGAGGCAGAGAGAGGACAAAAAGACGTTTAGAGAGGGACATACGCTGACCCACGCAGTACTGACATAGAGGCATTGCATGCCATAAAGGGAAGTTGAGTTTCCTGCTAAGGGAAGTCGAGTTGTAGTTGCTGGAAGCCGGGGTGTGAGTCCGGGAGGCAGAAGGTCGATTTTCTTAGCCAATAGAGTACCCAGAGGAGAGGCATCGTAACATCCAGCAGGGGTGACGCAAAAACAACTAGGAGTGATGCAGTTCTGCACAGAGACCACGCAGAGGGTGACGCAAAGGACCAGTCACTGATTCTCCCAATGACAGGGTGAGATCAATTCACCAGTCTTTTGTTCAGTATTCTCTCTGTATTGGATTGCTAGTTGAGCATCCTAGAATTATACTCAGATTTTCTCCTGCATAATAATAAAACCCTCAGAGTTGCCGCACCGGTTTTCCTGAATTGGGTTTTTCTAGGTATTTTTGTCCAAAACTAATGGTGTCCTATGTGTTTCTATTTTCCTTGCTCAGTTTCTATGTTTCAGAATCATATTTAATTTGGTGTAGGCTGCTTCAGTAATTTACTTCAATGTTTCATGAAGAAATGTGAAATAAGTTTTGTAATCTAATTTACAATCTAGGTGAAGTAGATTGAGCTAGGTGCAGGAGGATTCCTGAGATTGTTAGATCTAGGAGTTTTCACATGGTTCACCTTCTCCAATGGCGTATGAGCAGGATGAGTGGTTCACCTTCTCCTGCTGATGCCCTGACACACATCCTACCCATAGAGTCCAGGACTCATGGGAAGTACCTCTCATTTGACCAATGAGTTGGGAAAAGTTGGTTAGGGATCACAACGCTACCGATGGTCACATCGTGTATTGCCGTACTCCCTATGACTAGGATGCATGGCGTTCAACAAATTGATTTGGGATCAAGGACCGACTTTAGTCAGTGGAGAGTGGTATGATCTTATGACTCACTCTTGATCACTTCTTCATTATTTCTTGATGGTTCAGTAGAGCAGGGCGGTGATGGCATGGATGGTACATGATGATACGTTGCATGATGATGTCAGATGGTTTGGCAGGTGGAATTCTCTCTAGTTGAGAGGGAGTGTTAAAATTGGCAACTAGGGCCAACTTCCACCTTAGGACAACTCATAAGATGGAGATGATTATTGCATTGGATTCCTCTTTTCGAGAGGTATAATTTTGATATAAAGATCATCTCATTCTGACAAGCAGAAATGGAATTTTGAATTAATTCTTTCTCATGGACAAATTGTCAAGGTCGGCCTTAGTCAAATGTAGGCTCATGAAGCCCAATGGATGTGTCTCCTCACCCTCAACGAAGTGTATAAATAGAAGTGACCTTTCTCTCATTTGGACATCATCAACTCATCACATCTTCTCTCTCCTCTCTTGATTGGTTCGTACACCTTGGAGGCTCTCTCTTCTTCGCATGTGTGGAAAGAAGGCTAATGTCAGGTGGCTAAAATTTCTGTGATTAGGGCGGCGTTGACCAGCATTGACTTGGGCACTTTGACCAAGTGTTGACTTCTGTTTTTTGGGCCAAAACTTCGATCTGTTTAGGCCGCATTATTTGGCACACAAATCGAGTCAATTGGGGAAAATTTGACCACGTTCACTGTAGCGTTGACTTTCTGTTTGACTGCAGAAATTACAGCAAGGATTGTATGGGTTGACCGAGCTGTTTTGGGTTGAAATTGACCCTCTCTTGAGGCCGTACTATTATGCTATTGACCGAGATGATTACAGGTTGATTTGGGGCAACTTTGACCACCGTGGAATTTCTGGTTAGGGTTGCATTGACTATTGTTTTGGCAAATGTGTCTTGGGCTTGTATTTATGATATTTGTACTCTCTCTTTGCTAAACTATTGAAGAATAATAAGAAGATTTGGTCAAAGGGTTTCCCCACATTGGGTTTTGTTCCTGGTATCTGCCACACCTTGTGTCCTCTTGTCTTGGCTTGTCTTCTACATATGATTTTATGTTCTATCTGCATTTACAGTGAATGTTTATAAGTTAACGTGGTTGCTACTAGATATAATTGGAAATTGTCGTTGGACTGCTAAAAGAACATTGAAGTAAATTGTCTTAAGCATAGAACATACCATTCTTATCTAAAATTAACATTTTGATTAGATGCCCCTTCTTGACTTTAGCACCTAAGCTCTGATTCCATGTTGAGAAATCTAGGGCATCATTAATTAGGAGATTTCTCTTCCTGATAATTGCTTGTGATATACTTTTACTTCTTGGATTATGATCTTCTCTTCGTTATGTTATTATTGTGTTCTTTTCATCATGACAATTACCAAATAAACAATAGAAGACAAGAGACACAGTATGTAGGCTTGTTAGCTAGGGCCAAAACCTCTCACTCTTTGAGAGGAAAACCCAATAAAAAATTCTTCTTATAGATCTTCAATTGACGAATACCAAGACTATGATAAAGACCCTTGACACTAGAGTCCTCACAAGACCAAGTCACTAGCCTCCTTGATGTTCTTCCTCTTCCCTTTCTTGACTTCCGAGAGAATTTCGGTCTCTTCTCTTCCACATTGCTCTTCTCAGCTTTCCTAGAGAATCTCGGTCTCTTAGGTTAACCCTATTCCAGAAACCCTAGAACACTCTTTGCTCCTTGATTAGTCTTTTCAAGGGAGAGAGACTTATAGCACCTCTACTCGGCTTCCTCTTGCGAGATCCTTTACCCAAACAAAGTCACCTCATTGCAGCAACAAGTTTTTCGATCTTCTCTATATGCATTCGGATCTCCTTCCTTCGCACGTGGGAGAGTATACAAGCTCAAATCAACTTCCTTGAAGTGTCCCTTCCTTCACTATCCTTCCTTTGCCCTTCACTTCTCTTTTCTACTCGTTCTTCGCACTTCTGACTGTAGGCTCTTCTTCACCGAATTGCTTGCCTCTAGATGAGGCCGAGTGCTGCTTTATATACATGTTGCCTCATGTCCTTTAGGCCGACATGATCTCTTGAGGGAGAGCCGACATGATCTTCTAGGTTTCTTCATTCGTTGTAGGTCAACTTGAAGAGGGCCAGTGACAAGGTCTTGGAGGATGACTTTTCATAGACAAGTGTGACTCTTTACAATGTGTAACATGACTTCATTACATGACAATGACTCTTTTATTCTTTTATGACTAGATGACAAAATTCCTAAAGGCTCTCAATGGGAGCCTTGACTCAAAAAATAAAATCTCTTGCTCATGAAACCCATGATGCAAGCATTCCAATAATTTTATTTTTCTTCTTTTCATCTCTTTTCATAAAAATACAATTACATGTCATTATGAAGACTGAACCTAGTTACACTTTTGAACATATCTCCCCATCCTTCTGCCACACCTCCAATCCTAGGAAATAATGCATAAACCAGAAATCCTTCATGTCAAATTATGCTGCCAAGTTCCTCTTGCAATCCTCTATGAACCACAATGATCATGTCAAGGATATATCATCCAGATACTAAACTAGAATGAGGGGCTCATCCTCTACCATCAAATAGTAAAGGTTGGGATCTACATCACTCTTGACGAACCCCATCTGCTGCAAGTAGGTGTCAATTCTACCATACCATGCCCTTGGAGCTTGCATGAGCCTGTATAGAGCCTTCTTCAATTTGAACACATGCGTGTGCCTCTCCTGAGTCTCAAAGCCCTCTTGCTGTTCTATGTACACTTCCTCCTCTATCACTCCGTTCAAGAAGGTTGTCTTGATGTCCATGTGGTGAATCTCCCATCACATCTGAGTTGCTAGAGATATAACTCACTAGATAGAAGTGTATCTGGTAGCTATCCCTTCCTTTTGTGCATATCGCTTTGCCACGAACTTATCCTCGTACATTTCCACAATGCTGTTTGCTGCATATTTGATCTTATAGATCTGTCTCGAACCTACAATTGATCTGTCTTCTGGCCTGGGCACTACCTCCCAAACATCATTCATCATGATAGAGCTATGCTCTTTTACGATGGCATCTATTCACACCTGATGCTTTGCGGCCTCCTGAAAGTAGGAAGGTTCAACAACCTGAGCTACCAATGCTTGGTACCCGTCAGGGTGTCTGTGCTGTCTCTTGCTCATCCTAGGAATTCTAGTAAACTCCTATGCATCTCTTAATGTTTGACGAACCTCTCTACTGGCTTGACCTCTAGTCATGGGAGGTTCTGCTAGCTCATCCTCATCCTGTCTCTACTGCTCCATCTCTTGATGACTCCCCGAATTTTCTGCACTTGTGGAAATACTGGTACTAGTCATAGTGCTTGACCCTTGTGACTGTCCCTGCTGCTGGACTAAAGGAGTTTGTGTTCACTGATTCTGATCACCTACAAGCATCTCACGAGACCTCCTGAAAGCTTGGTCCTCCATGAACTTCACGTCTTGCCTTACTACTATCTTCTTATTGGTAGGAATGTAGATTCTGAATGCCTTTGAAGTTTCACTGTACTCAACGAGAAACCCCTTCTCTACAGTCTGATCCAGTTTGGTCCTTTTATCATCTGTCACGTGACAATAAGCATTGTTGCCAAAAATTCTAAGGTGGTTGACTTTTTGCTTCTTCCTCGTGAAGACTCCTTTTGATGTTTTCTTCCCCAATGCTCTATATGAGGAATATACACTACTATGTTACATGCTTTTTCCCACAAAAATCTGGGTAGATTCTGGTCGTATAACATAGTCTTTGCAACTCCAATAATGGTTCTGTTTTTCCCCTCCAGTACACCATTCTGCTATCGATTATATGGTGTTGTCCATTTTCTCTTGATGCCTTCCTTTGCATAGTAATCTATGAAGTATTTATCAATATATTCTCCACCACTATCTAAGCGAAGCACCTTGATCTTCTTCCCTGTCGCATTCTCCATGAGAGCTTTCAACTCTCTAAAATGATCAAAGACCTCATCCTTGGTCTTCAAGAAGTAGGTCTAGGTTTTCCTGGAACGATCATCAATAAAAGTGACAAAATATTTGATACTGTTGGGAGCTCTGTTGGACATTAGGCCACAAATATCTGAGTGTATAAGTCCTAACACGCCATCAACTCTACTGTCACTTCTTGGAAATACCGCCTTAGCATACTTCCCAAGTACGCACCCTCTGCAACCATCATCGTATTCAATTCCAAGTTTAGGAACCCCTGTTACGATTTCTTTAAGCATCTTGAGTGCTCCATGGTGTAGATGTCCCATTCACCTGTGCCATAATTCATTCAGCTCCTTCCCACTGCTACTGTTACTTCTTATTAGTGCCATTGGAGAATCGATTTGTAGCTGGTACAATCTCTTACTTTGAAATCCAATCTGTCTTACCTTTTTCCAGCTCGGGTGTTTGACATACACTTTCTTCCCCACGAAGTGAATATCACACCCCTTATCCTGTAATTGGGATACTGAAATCAAGGTCATACCCAATCCTGACACATGCAATAACTCTGAAGCGCTGGTGCTTGCTCCTGAACCCCACTGAAAATCTATGGTACCTCTCCCTACTGGAGTACATTTCGTTCTGTTTCCCATGGTGAAATGGAAATCCATATGCTCCTCTTTGTAGCTAGAGAAATATTCTCTAACCTCAGTCATGTGAGTTGAAGCTCCACTGTCTATATACTAGACTCCTTGTGAAGCTGAAACTGCTAAGCAAACAAATTCGTCTTCCAATCTAGAAGACAAATCTGAAGTCTCCTAAATGTTACTTTTGGCCATGTCTATACTTGAACAAATTCAGAGTGTTATTCCTCATTTTCTCTCGATGCGGATTCTGCTCTACAGCCGACAATAAAAACTCTCTGCATCCAACCAGGATTCTGCTCAGTGAAAATCTGAGCTGCAACTACTCCATCTGACTGCTGGAATCAGTGTTGATAATATCGGTATCGGGAAAATATCGACGAGGGTCCAGAAAATATCTTATCGGCAATATCGGCGAAAATATCGGCAAATATCGACAAGCATAAAAAATGCATAATATATTCATTTTTTTTCTTCAGATTTTTAAACATATAAAGCAATAACAACATGAAATAAACACATTGGCACATAAATATGAAGAAAACACTGATATATATATGATGTCAAATAGAAATGATACATCAAAGGTGATACCGAATCCCGCTGATCCCTGATAATTGTCCATTCAAGGACTCAAATGTGGAGAACCAATACAAAATAACATCACATATATAAAAGTATCTCATCATCATGAGTTATATGTAGCATAACAAATAAAACTAGCAGCTATCTATCTGAAATCATTGCCTTCTCCCCCTTTTATGGGAAAACATGATGGGCTGTTTGCCAGGCCTGCCCCTAGTAGTAGAAGTCCCTGACCTTGCCTATGCACCTAATGTCAAATAATGAGTGCTAGGTATGGGGCTATGCTCTCCTATATCTATAGCATATGGTGTTGATGCTGATGCTCCCGCAGTGTCATCCTCCTCCTCCTCTTGCTCCTCCTCTGATTTTTGCTGCTCCTCTGACTTCGAGTCCTCCTCTTGCTGCCCCTGTTTTAATGGATCATCTACCACTGGCTCTAACCATGAAGGTGACTCCTCCAAGATGGGTCCTTAGACTCCACTCTCCACGGAGACAATACATCAATATTGTCTAAGGAAATGGCATCTGGATCCATTGGTGATTCTTTTTGCCTCACTCGAAGTTGGATGTTGTAATGCACATACACCAAATCGTTGAGGCGTGCGAACTCCAACCTGTAAGAGTGTAAAAAAAAGTAATGAGTCTTGACTCTTGACTCTTGACACTTGAAGGTCATAAATTAAAAATTAAAAATTACAATAAGTGTAATTGCTCAACTGAAGGCTTGAGCTCAAAGTTATACCTATTGCGCTTTTTGGCGTGTATTTTCTCAAATACACTCCAATTGCGCTCACACTCTGAAGAGCTACATGTTTGACTCAAGATTCGTATGGCCAATTTCTGCAAATTTGGTGCCCTTGCACCATAGCTTCGCCACCGAATATCTACAACAAAATAATGAAATAAAAAATTCAAAAACTTAAAACATAATTAAACTTTCAAATAAAAGTTACATAATTGAATTTAAAAAAAATAGAATTATAAGTAAGGAAATTCTAAATTGAAAATTCTAATTTCTAATGAGTGATGACTTGTCACTTACGTGGCATGAAGAGGGTCCTTTCCCTAATAGCATCATCAAAGCCAAATAGGCCAACACAATCCCGATACGACTGTAGATCGTGATTGATTTTGCTACGAAGCTCAGGATTAGGTACCATCCTCTGAAGACAAGAATGGAGCCCTTCCATTACCTCGCCATCAAAATCAAAGTTGCATTTGTATGAAAATGCGGGGTTGAGGAAGGAGTGCTGCTGCATGAATGGGTCGATGAAGCATCCCTGTCCACCGACTATCAATGACATCCCTTAACATCATCTGCCTATCAAGGCCAACAGAACCCTTGTCTGCATAATAGGAACGAATGGCCTCCTTGGCCCTATCCATGCCCTCATACAAATAAGCCATTGCAGGCTTCTCCCCATCCACCAATCTAAGGATCTTTACTATAGGTTCACTAACTGCACATGCTTCTTCTATCCATGCCAAAATGTCTCAGAGTACACCATTTTTGCAATGGCTTTCCCGTCATGTCTTCTGTTGTATCTACAATTACGCCAATCATCAGACACAAACATTTGCTTCAACTCGAATTGACATCGAAGCAAAGACTGAAGAGTAATAAAGGTTGTGGCAAAACGTGTGATGGCAGGATGCCACAACTCCTTGTTTCTAGTGAACCTAAGAACAAAAACATGGTTATAAATAAACTTGGGGATGCTCCTAGCCATATCAACCGCCTCCTTGATGAGGGAGAGTTTCCCCATATCCTCAAGCAACAAATCGAGACAATGTGTTGCACAGGGAGTCTAGAACAATGTGGGATGCCTCTCCATAAGCATTTTGCCGGCAGACACATAATTAGCTGCATTGTCTGTTATGACTTGCACCACATTCTGCACACCAATCTCCCGAATGAACCCATCTAACAACTCACATATCGTTGCTGCATCTTTGATATGTTCTGATGCATCCAACGATTTAATAAACATGGTACCTTTAGGACAATGTACCAAGAAATCTAGAAGGGTCCTACCCTTCCTATCTGTCCAACCATCAGACATCACTGTGCATCCAGTAACTTCCCATGTCTTTTTCAACTCTGCCAATCTAGAGTTGATGTCCTGCTTTTCTGCTTGAAAAATTAGCCCCCGCAACTCCTCATATGTGGCACTTTTGTACCTTGGGCCCACAATAGCAATAGCATCACACATTGGCTGCCAAAATGGATTGGTTTTGGTGATGTTGAGAGGTAAGTCGCTCCAGAAAATACACCTCCCCATGACTCTATCTGCTTCTTGCTTCTCCTTCTATTTAACAAGCGATTTTATGCCAGGTTGTGCTCCAGGTCCTGTTCGTGCAACAAAAAATGATGACCTCGCAGTGGCACTTGCAGTCACAGGTGATGGTGTGCCAGCTGTGGAGCCCCTCCCACTAGGGCCACTACCCTCAAAATCAAAATCAGGAGAAGATATCTCGAAAGATCTACCTGCACGTTTAGCTTTGTTTCTTTCTGCCTCTTCCTTCTTTCTGTCCTTTTCATCAATTGCCTCAAGAGCTTTTTGTATAAAGCTCCGGACTAGAAACTGTACAAACCCTAACATCATGTCCACTGAGTCTGGCAAGATGGTATTTCAGTCGTGTAACCCCACTTGTCATCCTGGTCCCACATAATTTGCATGTAAAATATGCACCATTTGTCCCACCATCAGGGTTCCCATACTCCCAAAATGGGTCCAAGGCTTTTGGCATATTTTTATTTTGTAGTGGGCTAACTCAAACCTAGGGCACCAAAAAAAAATTGGAATTAGTAACTTAATAAGTAATACTAATAACCACATCATTTTACAAAACAGTTTTTTTGCTGCATTATTGTTAAATTTGGACAACTAGGTCCAAACTCCATGCTCTGATGCTCAGATTAAGAGGCTAATATTTTTGTTGGATTCCTCTTTCTGAGAGGTGTAAAATCCATATAAAAATAGTCTTAATCCGATGAGCAGAACTTATATTTTGAATTTATTATTCTTAATAAATTATATGTGCAAGGTCAGCCAGTTTTGTCATGTAGGCTCACATGCCTAACAGATGTGTCACACACCCTCATTGATGGATATAAATACAGGAAAAGTTGGAGAGAATTTCATCACAAATCAACTCACATCTTCCTCTCTCATCCTAAAGAGTACGAG
>APFE031602089.1:94208-113962 GCA_000404065.3 Pinus taeda | reverse complement strand
ATGGTGCTCTTGATTAAATACTAGTCCCATACCCTAGTACATGACAAAATTCAATGGAAATAGTGCAATCCCCCCAATTTTGAAATCTTTAAAAACTGGTAAGTCTACTAGATTTTGAGTGAGATCTAAAATTCTACTTTCTCCATATGAAAGCCAATGAGGTTGGAACCACTCTCAAACATCCTAAAGTCATTTCATGGTATTGTTAAAAAATTAAGTAAAAGGATGAAAATGAAAGATAAAGGAGAATGTTACTTTTATTTTAAGAATTTAACATTACCATGAATTGCATATCCTCTGTTATAGTCCGATGTTCTTTCATTTTCTTGCCTGATGATCATCTTATCTCCTTAGCTTTTTAGGTGTCTTCTAGTATGTCCTCCTCCTCCATCTCCTTCTTCATCATCTTGCCATAGCATGATAGAGTACCTACATCTGCAATCAAGTTATGAAAAGACGACATCAGTCTGATAAACCCCTAGTCTAAGATGGTGCATGTTGATCTGCTAACTTAGCCGAAACCGGGTTGCATGCTGAGGGAGAGGCTCAGTGACTATGCAATTGCGCAACTTAGACAGTCAAGGGTGAAGCTTGAGCCTTGATACTGCGCAATGTGCAGTTCAGGCTAGACTAGGTAGGTAGATTGCACAGTTTTGGAAATTAGTGAGCTGTTGAGGGGTTTTGCACTGTTTCAGCCAACTGTGCAGTTCTGAGAGGCAGAGAAGACTTGGTGATTGCGCAGCTAAGGAGCTCAGGGGTTGAGATTGAGCTCAGAGACAACGCAATGCGTTGTTGGGGCCAGGCTGGAGCGCTGATTGTGCAATTTTGAAGGCCAAGGTCCGGGCTTGAGCACTGAAATGTGCAGTGCACAATCGTGGGTGCAGGAACTACCATTGTGTAGTGTCAAGGGATAAGGTTGCAGCTTGAGGGCTGGGACTGCGCAATGCTCAGTTGAGGAATGCCAGATGAGGCTAAGTGTGGGATCAATGAAACTAATGTGAAGAGTGATATGACTTGACTGTGATCACACACTTAGAACACTTGACGACACAACAACATAGATCATCTAGGACACGTGAACAACATACTTCCCTTAGTGCGACAACTTTGCGATGACTTACGACAAGTGCGACACTAAGATACACTTTGTGACAACCGTGATGACGCTTGTGCGACAATGCTTAAAACTTTGGGAATGAGTGCGACGAATGTTTACATTGTTAGATCAACTCATTTACACAAAGGTAACCCCTTGAAACCACCAAAACAAGCTTATACACATTGTGCGGCAACTAACATGCGAAAAGACGACATTTAATCTATGAAGTGAAAATGGGGTACGACACTTGTGATACGTGAATGACAGTGAAAGTGACACATGCCACAACGAAGATAACATGAAAACGACAGTAATTAAAGTGAAAGAAAGCATGAGTGATAGTTGAAAACATGAAAATGACACTTGCGAAAGAGAAGCTGCGCAAACGCGTCAGTTTGAAAACTCACCAAAATGGAAGTACAAACATAGCCAAAAGTGAGGGACTGTCAATAACGGTGCGCACTAACTGTCGACATGGGTTGAGCATTGCACAGACACTGTTTTGACGAACTGTGTTATGCTTGTTCAAGCTTGCGTAGTAGAATGCATTCATGAACTCGTTGCAAACTGAGCATGTGTGAGCAAGTGACTTTGATTGATCAAGAAGTGACCACAAAACGATCAATCACAAGATCCACAGTAGGCTCCATAATTCAAGTGTAGGGAAAATTTTGGAGGGTGTTTGTCACATCGACAACACTTGGTGACATACTGGTAGAACTCCAACTTCTCTGCCTTGGTCAATTCTTTTGTACAGGGTCTTAGTTCTTCAGGGAGTATTGATTCATCCTGCAAATGACTTTGGTCTCCCCACTTATCCCGTGAATAAACATGGTCCCCTTGGTGCCTTCTTGGTTGAACACAAACATTAGATCTGCGATATCATAATGTTTCGAATTGGAAAGGGTAGTATAGCTCTCGAGCTTTAAATATTCAGAGTATAGTTTTTCATCGTTGGTGTTGCTCCCCTGCCAGCAGACCTGGATAGTACACCAAAGGAGTCACTACAGGAACACAAACATTGCTCTGCTGCCAACGAGCCTGGACATTACCCTGACGAAGTTGCTTGCTTCACTTCTTTGCGCAGGAAGCCTTTCTCTTCTTTTGCCTCTATTTATATATTTAAAGAGAGGACTGTGCATAGGCACTTATTCATTTTATGGGTGGAAGAGGGATCCCTACTTATTAAGAGAAGGAGAGGTCGTTCCTTTAGAGAAGCATATAAAGACCTCTGATTTAGGTTTGCTTATTTAGATTTTTCCCCTTTTCCTCATCTACTGATTGGATAAGTTTTAAAACATTGAAACATAAAGAACCAAGTGTGTCATAAGGTTTCCAGAATAGACACAAGTATCATGGTTTGACTAAAACTCTCCTTATGGACATATCATATTTTCTGTTAGAACTTCATTGACCAAAAGGTGTGACCAAAACACGGAAGAAGTACAAAGAGGTAGCCAAATGTTGCAGTGTCACAAAATCCTTTTCTATTTTGCCACATCTCCTTTTGAGCTGAAATGGGACACCTTTCATGCAAATTCTCATTAACATAACATAAAAGAAAAACATGACACAACCAGAAAGCAAAACCAAAGCACAAGCAAAAGGAGGCTAAACCAAACACGATGCAAGACAAATAGAAAAACACAAGAAAGATTAAGGAGAACGAGCGCAGGATGAGTGCAAGAGAGGGGAAACTAGAATGTTGCTAATCCTACTCCTAACCTAAACAGTTAGAAGGTTAGGGTCAAGTGTGATGAAATTTCCAATGAAGCCACCATTGTTGATTCTGACCTACATACACAAAGATGCGAGCAATTAAAACAAATACAAAATACTGTGCCATAGAAAAGATAAGAGCTTGAACTTGTACAACAAATAGAAGGTCTTGCCTGTTAGAGAAAGATAGGCCATAACCACTACCTCTAACCAGTTAACATTCTTACCTTTTCGATGACCATTTTAAGCAAACAAACCATGAAAGCTTCTTGTGGATGCACCTTCATTTGTGTCATCCTTCTTAGCAAGCATGAGAAAAGACCAAAACTCACTATTTGTGACGGAACTTGTCAGGTAAGATTGCTCCAACCATTCAACGATTGAATAATAAAATTTGTGACCGTCCTCTTGAAAACCCCGAGATCTTGAGAAGATGAATTTTCAATTAGAAGCACAAGATTACGATGAGAATCTTGCGAGGGAAAATAGATCTGATTAGATTCAACAGAGGTGTCAAGGCAGTCAGGACTTCAGACATAACCATCTGCGAATGCCAAAGTACCTCAACTATTTGACAAGTACCCGAATAATGCGATGTTAAACTATAAGGATTGAAGGGTGTAAAACAATTTTCATTGGATGTGCTAATGGGAAAATAGTAAGTTGAATGACAGTCGTCAGAGACGAAATCATGACTAGATGCGCTGATTAAAGCATCAGATTCCCAATTTGTAATTAACAAAGATAAATCAATTTGAACAGCTCTGCGAATGCTTCGAATAATAGAACCAACTTCCTCGCATGTCGAATTCGATAAACCATTTTCCTATAACTAGTGACAAACTGTATAGGCATCGTAATCATTGAAAGAATTTAAAAGGAATGCCATCTTAACAAACACATGAGACTAGTCAGGACATATTGAACAGAGAAGAATTTGATTCGCGTAATAACTCGTGCATTGATTATCATTCAAGGGGATTTTAGGTGCGATGAAGACTTTGCAATATAACATTCGCAAGAAAAACCAGGAGCTGACTATTAAGAAATGAATCCGAAAGAATGATTCCTTCGGCTAAAGAGAGTCTTTGAAATGATCAGCTTCACAATTCCAATACTCTGAGAGAAACATATTCCAAACCCGAGTTAAGTATAAGAGCGTTGCATGGGGATGAATCATGTGAAATAAAATCTTGAATCCGATCAACAATTGAATCTCGAAAGTTCGAAAGATTACATCCGAAATATCAAACATCTTTCAACAAGAGATTTACACCGAGTGAAACTATGCAAATAGAAGGATTGTGCGGGAGAAACCAGATTTGACTTAGTTCAAGGGGTTTACCAGAGTTGCGAGATCCTGACAAGTCCCGAAACTTTCAAGGATTGTAAAACCACATTTTGAAGAATGAACCAGATTGTGCATGATGTGAGGATAGCCGCTACCAGTGGTTTCAATAAGACCACTGTTCATCGGATGGCAGCCATCTATGTCACTGATTTGACTAGATTTTTCAACTTCAACAACCAGATTACTCAAGTTGAAAGATTCTTCTGATCGCAAATCTGAAGATATATGAATCAAAGAAAATTTATGAGCAAGCTGATTTGAAGAGTTGTCTTCATGCAAGAGAAGAGATGATAAGGGATGGGAAGAGTACTCAATGATTTGATTGTTTTCATTTGCATCATGGATAATCTCATCACCTTGTGGCAATTGAGAAGTTAACTTATCGGATGAAGAACTTGAAGAGCATGGAGTATCTTTGTCGCAAGTAGATGCATCACAAATGGTAGAACATGAGGGATAGTGAGATGAAGAGGAAATTTCGATAAGAACATCTTCTTTGAGTGAATCAGATTCTAGATCTAAATTAAAATCTTCATGAGAATCCAAAATATTAGCTGATGTGCTTGGGCGTTCGTGATTGCATACATCTACAAAGTCATCATCATCGGAATGATTGCTGCCCAAGGCCACAAATTGATTGAAAGAATTGATTGCATTTGATTCACTACCGAGATTAACAAATTCGATATCATCCAAGAATGAGGAAACACCATCTTCACACAAAGGATTTTGAAAAAGAAAAGAAAGATTGAAAGAATCCTCACTTGCTTGCTCCTCTACTTGTGTAATGTGCCTACCTTGAACTTGATTGCAATTTGAACTAGCAACTTGAAAATCAAGAGAGTGTGAAAAACTAGCTAGTGGAGTAGATTGATTGACCAGATTATGGTACAAAGAGTCATGGCATGTAGATGATAGAGGATAATAGAAATCTAGATCAGATTCGAGACTAGAGTTATGAACAGTGACATCATCTTGCGGAATGGAGTTAGTCTCACCATAGGCTTCATGAGCCATTCTAGGATTTCCTTCATTGAATCTGAATCATGAAAAGCGGAAGGAGGATGAGAGGATGGATTAGGAATTTGATGTCTAGATTTCCCAACTTTATTATCATTGCGAGGATGCAACCTCATTGGAACTGGGAAAGGAGGAGGACAAAGAACAAAAGTAGTACGTTCCTCCTCTAAAATTTGAGGTGTCTCATGATTTACAAGATTTGGGGAAGTGAAAACATTAGGGGGTTCGAATTCACCGTGCAAGGAGATATGAACCAAATGCTGAGACTTTTGTTTCAAGAAACCCCAATCCGTATCTTCTTCAGGAAATGCACAACAATTTTGAAGGAATCAATCAGAGAAATCCTCAACTAGTTCATTTGGATTCATTCTTTACCTGGTTAATTGTTTTAAGAACATCTCTATAATTGTACCTATCGAAAGCCTGATAAAGCTCCTGGAGGAAGTGATGAAAAGAATGGATGGAAGTAGGTGGTAAGGTATGGCACCATCGATTAACACAACCTTCAAGGGTGAGGAAAAAAAGCGCACAAGCAAGATCTTCATCATCAATTTCTTAAGATTCACAAAATTTAAGAAACTAAAAGATGTGCTCGGTTATGGATGTTCCATCCTCACCATCAAACTTTAACTGAGACAAGTGATAAAGAGGCTCATCGAGGATTGAAAATTGACATATGGATAAATTAGAGAAACACCTCTGGAGTAAGATTTGTGGATGAGCCATTTTAGATAAGAGGTTCAGAACAGATTCAACGGGCACAACTTGTCATTTGGCCCCCCTTCTAGCGCCATTTGTTGACGGTGTTGGAAATCCGTCAACCAAGGGGGGTCTCCTTGATGTGAAGTCCCAATTAGATTTCACACCGTTTGGAATAGGAACCCCATCTAGAGTATCAGCCCGGTTGCGATGTATTCTTATAGATTTGCCTTGGCTTTAGCAGGTGTATCAAAGTAGCGGGAGGAGGAAAGGTGGGCCTCTAAGAAAAAGGTAATAGTACCACCCTAGTAGAGGTGCACACAAGCAAAAAGATAACCGCCTAACATCAAGCATAATAGTTCACATAGATGTGGTGATTGTTACAACCATTACACCACATTTTCAATTAGATAAGCACTAAAATAACTGAAATAGTTCAACAACTTTAGTACGGGTGAAAGCAAACATGAATCATAAATATTCACATAACAGTCTTACAAATATTCACAATCCATGCATGAAAACGTGCAGACCACCAAGCTTCAAGTATTAAGTAAAATTCCCAAGATACATGAATAAAACCAACATCACCAGCTCCAGTAGTGGAGCGTTGGAGCCACGACTTGCTCCCCAAAAGAACTAACTCTGTCTCTTTGATGCCTTATGGGAGAAGACAAGGTGAAATGTCCCTTGCTTGTACAATGAGGGTGTATATATAACAAATGGGGTGATCCTTCACCTCCCTTGTGACTCTGGGACTACCTCATGATTGTTTGACTTCTCATGACTTTTTGACTTCCTACATGACTTTTCATATTACATAGATGACTCTTGGACTTCCACTTTACATTATATTTCTCCAATGGTGAATTACATATTCCACTAAATGATGTGGCAGATGATGGCTCATGACATGACGCTAATGACATTGACTGTATGATGACATGGCAATGTAAGCCATTCTTTGTTGTTGCTTGCTTTTTGTCTTCTTGAAAAGATGGTGCATGTTCTTTTTCTTCCTCCTCCTTATGACTTGAAGATAAGGAGTCTTTAATGTGGTCTTGATTTTCCATCTTCTGCTATAGTCCGGTGTTCCCTCCTTTTCTTGCCTGATGATCATCTATCTCCTCAGCTCCTTAGGTGTCTTCTAACATGACCTTCTCCTCCATCTCCTTCTTCATCATCTTGCCATAGCATGATAGAGTACCTGCATCTGCAATCGATTCATGACAAGACGACATCAATTTGATAAACCACTAGTCTAAGATGGTGCATGTTGATCCACTGACTGAGCTGAAACTGGGTTGCACACTTAGGGAGAGGCTCAGTGACTGCGCAATTGCGTAGTTCAAGCAGTCATGGGTGAAGCTTGAGCCTTGTGATTATGCAATGCGCAGTTAAGGCTGGACTGGGCAGGCAGATTGCGCAGTTTTGGGACTTATTGAGCTGGGCTGAGGGGTTTTGCATCGTTTTAGCCAACTGCGTAGTTTTGGGAGGTAGAGAAACCCTGGTGATTCTGCAATTGCGCAGCTCAGGAGCTCAGGGGTTGAGCTTGAGCTCAAAGACTGCGCAATGCACAATTGTGGCTAGGATGGAGGGCTGAATTGTGCAATTTTGGAGGGCAAGGTCCGGGTTTGAGTGTAGTGTCAAGGGGCAGGGTTGCAGCTTGAGGACTAGAATTGCGCAATGCGTAGTTGAGGAAGGTTGGATGAGGCTAAGTTGCAGGGAAATTTCCGAAATTTGGCTAAATGTGGGATCAATGAAACTGATGTGAACAATGATATGACTTGACTGTGATTACACACTTAGAACACTTGACGACACAACAACAAAGATCATCTAGGACACGTGAACAACATACTTCCCTCAGTGCGACAACTTTGAGACGACTTATGACAAGTGCGACACTAAAGATACACTTTGTGATGACTATGACGACACTTGTGCGACAATGCTTAAAACTTTGGGAATTAAATTGACGAATGTTTACATGGTTAGATCAACTCATTTACACAAAGATAACCCCTTGAAACCACCAAAACAAGCTTATACACATATTGTGCGACAACTAATATGCGAAAATACGACATTTACTATATGAAGAGAAAAGGGGGAACGACACTTGCGATATGTGAATGAAAGTGAAAGCGACACATGCCACAACGAAGATAAAATGAAAACGACAATAATTAAAGTGAGGGCAAGCAAAAGCAACAGTTGAAAACATGAAAATGACACTAGTGAAAGCAAAGGTGCGCAAAAGCGATGGTTTGGAAAACTCACCAAAATGGAAGTACAAACATAGCCAAAAGTGAGGGATTATCAATAACACTGTGCATTGATTGTCAACATGGGTTGAACATTGCACGAGCACTATTTTGATGGGCTGTGCTATGCTTGTTCAAGCTTGCGTAGGAGAATGCGTTCATGAACTTGTTGCAAACGGAGCATGTGTGAGCAAGTGCCTTCGATTGATCAAGAAGTGACCACGGAACGACTGATCACATGATCCATAGTAGGCTCCAAAATTCAAGTGTAGGTAAAATTTTGGAGGGTGCTTGTCGCAGCGACAATACATATTAAATTCATCCCAAAGCATCATAACATTATTCAAATTTACATTATTATTCAACAACATATGCAATTATATAGAAAAAACAACAACATCATCAATGTAGTGGAACATAAAGGAACAATAGAAGAAAAACATTTACATATAGAGACATCAGGATTGGCTAGAGACCACAACAAAACCCACTACGGGGAAAACCCTTACAAATTCTTCTTATTAGATTGTTATTGAATGATTAAGCAAAAGAGAGTACACTGATGCATATCAACAACCATAAACCCATCCAGCAAAATCAACTCAACAATATCCATAAGATGAACCCAACAATGCTAATACTCAAAACCCTACTTCAAAAGCCTACAATCAACTATTACTGTTTGCGATCAACTCCCGAACCCTGCGGTCAATTGATAAAACCATACCCTAGGTGCCAATTGGATGTAGAGAGAGATGTGCGTGCGGCTGAAACCCTCCAACCGCATGCATGATATTGTGTGCCTACAGCTGTAGTCGTAAATTGCTAGTTACAAGCTTGCAGTTATGACCCAAAACCCTAGACACGTGCGAGCTTCGGACCCTGCAATCTCAGACTTGTGCGAGCGAATTTCACTTAACCATATCAGACCTATGCGAGCCAAAAAGAAAGAATGAAGAATAGAAGAAATGCTTCATGATGATATCCAAATGAGGGTCACCTGACTTGTATTTATATCCATCCATGGGTGCCCAATTTGTTTTTTGGGCAGATATGATCAAATATGCACGTGGGGCTTAATTCAAAAATACACTTTCCCTTGTCCAAATTGAGCGATTCAATAGTCAAAATTGGTCCTCTCGAAAAGAGGAATCTTGCCCCATGGTTGGATCCCATGGTTGGAATTTGTCATCGAGCTGCTAAATTAACATTCCATAAGGAGAAATTCCAACTGCATCATGTAATCATTGCAAGAGTCCTATCATGAAATCATATCCAATCTCAAGTATCTCATTATCAAATGTCATCACTGCTCATCTCAGTTCATCTCTTTTCACTCTTGCTTATCTCTTGATTGTTCTTGCTCATATACTGAACATTCTCGAATCTAAAAGAAGAATAATTTGACATCGGAGGGGAGCCTAAGCTACCACCCTCTATCCATTGGGGAACCACTTCTACCTCCCGGAATCATTGCCAATGAGGAGCCTAATGCTACCACCCGGGAAACATCATAAAACTTATCATCAGGGAGCTTAGTCTCAACCTGGAACTACGTCCAAGAGCTTAGTCTCAACCTAGAACCGCATAGGGGAGCACATCTAAACCCAAAAATCACATTGGGGAGCACATCTCAACCCAAAATCTCATGGGGGAGCAAAACATCTTCAACCCCATATCGAGCGATAGGTGGTATAGGGGAGCACATCTCAACCAATCCTATTGCCCACTGATCTTCCCAACAATGACCTTCAAGAGTCATGTGGTAGAACACCTACATCATAATCAACTTGGGTTGTAAACCCCCAAGTACACTCTCAACCCATTGACCAGACGACGAGTGGTATTCCCAACAAGCCTAGCTTGTGGGAATGATGCCAACTAGGGTATACTGTGCATAGACGAAGATAGGGGAGCTAACATCTCTGCCCTATGGGTGACAGATAGGGGAGCAACATCTACGACCCTATTGTCTAGAGAACCCTCTACCCTAGGAGCACTCCATCACAATTCCTCACCTTGAGAGCTCAGACAGGGTGAAAGAGCTGGCTTAGTGTTCTCGATCAATCTTGCTCTCTGTAGATCAGAAATATAATATCATGCTCATATATGATACTTGCTTAATCATCATGTCACAATAGCAGCAGTCTCCTGTTCATGCAAGACATCAAATCAAATATTTTTTGACATATATCACAAAAGGATACTTTATTCATCCTCCCTTTGACAGAGGTGGCCGCCACAAGCCTAAGCTTGTATCATATGGCAACGCTATCTTAATATATGAAGAGATCTCAGTCCCAGCTATATACGGGTTTCTTTACCAATCAGATCCCACTAAATATTATCACAGTGTATCCCTGTCATATGTAGAACCTGCTCAAACAACTCTCCAAAGAGCTTCTTCAACCTGCATCACAGCTAGCTATTCCAGCAACATCATGTTCAATCTTGTCTGTGCTTAAAGCTACAGACTTCTCATCCAAAAATATCATGGCAGATCTCATACTAAGGGAACACCCAAATCAACTCATCTCATCAATAACGATCCCAAACATCACTACATCCATGTAGTCACATATCACAGGAAGAATGTCTCAAGCCAAAAATTGATCATCCCATGCAAATATCTCGAAGTGTGCTTGGCAACAACTCAATGTGTATGAAGCGTCTCAATCATGAATTCATTTAGGTTCTATGCAAAACATTTTCTTCACGATATAGATTTTATTCTGCAAAGTAGTTCATCATGCCATGATTTGTCATTTCAAACTTCAGAGGCCAACTCCCTTTTACTTTGATCATCAGAGGCTCATGACCTGTCAAGAAGATACCATCAGTATATAAAACAAAAATCAAAGTCATACCTTGGACTTCTTTTGAAGTGGAGGTTTGGATTGGCACACATTCCTGGCTTCACCAGGTAATTGTCAATGCAAACATACCTGGATCGGGAAGCTTGCTTCATATAATGCTTTTGCAAACACAACACTGATCAAACCAATATATTTAGCCTTACACAAATCAACACTATGCAATCAAATCAACTAAGTCAAGTTATCAAGCCTTAGATGCCAAGTCAAAACTAATATGAAAATCATAAGAGTTTCTGCCAATTATCACTGTGACAAACTCTTAGGTAGAGCTTGTTACCAACTACCTGTGGGTAGTATGCATAGGAGAAAATTTTCTCTTGGATGGTACTTTGTCGGCAGCCAGTAGCCCCTTACAACCACCAGATAGCTCGATGTGCCACTTTCTCTGCCACCTGAGCTAGCGATGTGGTCCCTCACCCATCTGTTATGATTCTATGTTTGAAGGTGGGCCTTCCGACCCCAAAGCTATGACTTTTCATTGATTTAATTGAGTGATTTTGTTTACTTTTTATGGACACTTTTGGGCATAGATTGGTGGGGGGATTCGGCGGAAAGAGTGGGCTAGGTCTGTGCTCTTGTCTCCTTTACCCAATTTGATGGTTAGCCTTGTATCCTAGTCCCATGGGATCTCCTTTACTGGTTATTGGCTCTGGGGCTGGCACTACATGGGAAATCTCGATTTTGGTTGCGTGGTCTCTCTTCCCGATACCATATATATCACTCCATTCCACTTGTTTTAACACCATTCATCATTTTTCTCATCAGGGTCCACATGTGTCCATTACACAGGGTTCGCCTCCCTCTCCCCTTGTCCACACTTTGGGTTGGGCCTGGAATGATGCCCCAAAGGTTGATGCAACTAAAAGGAAAAGAAAAAGCATAATTTGGCTACTCACAACAGGAAACATATAACAAAATGCAAAATATGGTCGGGACGTACACATTTAGCACGTGGGCAAATGCCAATAATAAGCTCTACCTTTATCTATGGCCATCACCTTGGTTTCTATGGGCCTTAGGTGAGCCCCCTTCACGTTAAGGAAACCATGATTATCTCAACCCTTGGTGGGCAATTAAATGCCCCACCTAAAAAGGGGGTACCTATTGCTATATACCACAGATCATGCTCTCATCCCCTCGAGCCACGAGTATTTATGAAGAAAAATCAATAAAAAGGCAAGAGGCATATGAAGAAGGTTCGGAAAACAAAGGCCAGGGTAACTTATGTACCACGATTGCTCACTCCTACACGCATACACCCAAGTGTGGGCTTCCCCTATTATAGCTACCCTTGTACCTTAACACATGGCCTGAATTTTTCCCTTAATCCCCACTCCATCTCATCATTATATCATATGCCACCTACTATTTGATGGACTACCATGGACATGTCACCCCGTTTAAAGTTTGAAACCACCTAATAGGGTCCTTGGTTAACCCTCTTGTTAAGCTTGGAGACACTTGTACATGCTATGAAATTTTATCTATTGCAGCTATTGGAAATTATTCTTCTAATTTAAAAATTAATTAATGCAGTGTATTTGCTACGACAAATAGTGAATAAAATCAATGTTGCAATTTTCACCATAAAAATACTAAAAATAAAATACTAGATACTGAGAAATTCTAGCACACACACAATAATATTTGACACAGTTATTTTTGGACAATTGTGTTGAATTTCCATGATCTTGAGTCTAGGATAGAATCTTAAAATCTCTAACGCTACCAAACCAAGAATCTCAATGATACTACTTTGCACAACGGAATATAGGCAATAGTTAATCACGCATGCACAAAATATACACAACTTTTATTTTCAACCCAACTTCGTTATATTAAATGAACGTATAATACAACAATCTAGGGCTCCTGTACCAGGGAAAATGGCCCTCATACATCCACTAGTACAAGAAACAAACTGGGGCTTGGTGTCAGTACATCGACAACCAATCTTTCCTCAACAAGATACTCTGACCATCTAGCTGTCGCATGCTCTCTCAGCGCCTCTCGGTCGTGTTAGCTCTGCTATATAACATTGATGTTCTAAAGACTAGAGGCAAACTTGGTCCCTGGTCGTGCTCGAAGAAGGCCTATAACGGTTGCCCTCACCTTCTCCTTTACTTCTCTCACCCTCCCCTCATCTCCATTTCTCGTGCTTTTTGGTTAAAAGATCATATAAAAGACCCTCGCTCTTAAGCCCAGAGTGCTAAAACCCATACCCCATAAACCCACGCCCATATAACTCCGCACCTTCACAAACCCTCACTGCTGTGACCTCAGCCGTTGATCTCCGCCACCCCCGATCCAACGGTTCCCTGTCACATCCGACGAAAATTCGTGTGATTTAATCCCCATCGTCTGATCAACTCCGACGCGATCGGATGGCATTTGCTCTCCCCACGACCACAACGTAACGACGCGTTAACGCACAATGGAGGGCGGTTTTCCCCTCTCATCCGCTGCCACACGTCAGGCTCTGAGTGGGATCGCGCGCCATTGTCGTTTACCACCCAACCCCCCAGTGCCGTTGCGAGCAATACCACTGACCACCCGCCGCCCGTTAATGTCCACGTGTTTCCACTGCCCGACGACCACCAGATCTGCCCGATGAGATCCAACGGCTCACATTCATGTTGCCTCGCTTTTCCCGATAGCCCCGCCAACTCATCTTCGTCGTTTATCTTCCCAATCCAATGGCCAGTCCAGCTCCTTCGTCCTGCTTGTACACCTGCTATGTAGTCCACGTTCATTGAATATTCCGTGCACCCAAAGGACAAAGGTGACCAGTCTTCTGGTACTATTTGCAGTTGCTCCTCAACGACCGCATTGAACAAACAGTATGGCCGAGAAGGAAAAGGACAGAGCTTGAGCAGGTAACTGCATTTAACAGTTATGGAACTTCATCCTATATGACACTCCAGCCACCCGAGAGGACAACAGAGCACCTGAAAGGATCAGATTCATCCACTGAAGCAAGTAAACGCACTCAGAGGCTCCATCAGGCAACTAAATGCGGTTGGTGGTCAATTATGATCCCTCCATACCTAGAATGGCCGAGTGCTTTTGTAATGAACTCTATATATACCCATAAACAAGATGTAATCAAGGTTGATGGTTGATGTTTTGATGTAAGGTTCAACTTCTGGAGACTGTAACTATTTTGATACTTGCAACACCTCGTCTTCATTTTCAGCTAATACAAGCTTATTTTGCTTTTAATTGCTCACTTTTCATGCTTCTTCTTTCCAAGCTGTGCTTCATATGTTGTATTCCTGAACTCTTGATGTTTAGCATTAGAGTAGCTGTCATCCTACCTCTGTGTTAAAGTCTTGCATGTATCGGTGAATGAGTTATTCAGGTTTCTGTTCACCTAGCGCCAGAGAGTTGTCCACCTGTTTGTGCATTAGGGAGTTAGATTTGCAGACTTCTTTACTGGTTGCAGTTGGCCATCACATGGTCATGTGCATCTGCTGGTGTGGTCAGTATTCTCCATATTCACCCAATCCTTAAAATGTGAGTAATTGGTGGTCTAAAGCCTTGTAGTCTGGGGGTGTTCACGCATGTCTGGAGTTAAGCATAGTAGAAAGTGGTTATCTCACTTGGACAAGCATCATTCTTTCCATTCATCCATTTGCAACAATAAGCTGAATTTATATGTTCTCGAGCATCTCTGAGCTACAACCTAGGAGAGTATCTTGGGGTGATAACAGGTCGTACCTTGTACCTACCCAGTGCTTCGACTCCCGATCTACAACTCCTACCTCTATCAATGCTCCAAGTCCATCTGGCCATAAACCTCGACTGTCAATTTGCTCTCTAGTTGTGCGTTAGTCCATCAAGGGCACAACACATCGAGACTCTTGTCGAGTTGTTCTCAGCTCCACTTATGAACACCTCTCAATCTGCCCACTGCTGCTTCTCAGCTACTCAGGTACTTCAACCCACTATGGTCTTCCTTCCTTGCTCCAATGAAGAGCAACATAGGGCACAAAGGGCTAGCACCTATCACTGTAAGATGTCCATTTCCCACAATGAACACGGGCTAGGAGGACTACCCATCATCTGCTATAGAAGTCCTTCTCTACACACAAGTCTCAGGCTCCACAAACTGCTCCTGGTTGATTCGACCCTTGAGCTAATCAACTGCCACTCTAGCAATTACTGTTAGGGTCCAACCCTAATCCCCTTATTTATGTAATAGGGTCGAGTCATAGTATAGTTAAATAAAGAGTCAATAAAGCCCATATCAATAATTGTAAGTGGTTGACCCGCATTTAAAGACCAATCCTAACCCCCTTATTTATGTAATAGGGTCGAGTCATAGAATAGTTAAGTAAAGAGTCAATAAAGCCCATATTAATAATTGTAAGTGGTTGACCCGCATTTAAAGAAGGGATCACAGTTAGCTGCAAATGGGCCATGGTATTAGATAGATGGTATAATAAGAACCATGGTATTGACCCATGGTATTGCATGTATGAATCCTATATAAAGGATAGAGACTCCCCTCGAGGAACTTCGTGTCTTATTTTGTAATTGAGCCTAACTCTATTGGAGGTTGCCCCCTCGAAGAGGTAAGTGAACATTCCTTTCCTTTCTGAATAATAAAATACTTGCTGTTATTTCTTATTGTTTTGTGTTCTGGTTATATTTCTTCGCATATTTGGTATTCTGGTATCTTCTCGCAGGTCAAGAGCATAACAATTACCTTTGTCCATCAAGGTGTTGCACACCGGGCTCCAACTTGGTCACTATCCCGCTGTCCTCTAGCAAACCATATGTGCCCAATCACGTCCACACTTGATCCACTCTCACGCTACCCTCCAACAGTCCACGAGTGACCAAGTCCACAATGTAGCATCTACACCTAGCTAGGGCATCCTCACACCTAGGAGACCCTTACACATTGTTGCCCTCAGACTTCTCCACATCTGCCCTTTGCTCTACAGTAGAGGAGTTATTGCACAAATCTAGGCTCCAAACTTCACTATGAAACTGCCCACTGGGTAAGGCTTCTAATAACTTGTTACATAGTTTTAGATCAGACTTTTTACTTTTGATTTGGTTTAAGCTTAGAATTAGTTTAGTTTCTTTAATGATTCTAAAGCTTTAAATATATATATATATATATATATATAAATATAATATAATATATAATATGTATAATATGTTAGATGTTTCCTTTTTTTTTTATAAGATTAACTTCATATTAGATTTTGGTTTATCTTTAATTTAGTTTAATTTTGCTTTCAAATTAGTTAGTTTTGTTAAATAATTTTAAAATTACAAACAAAAATAAAATAAATAAAAGATAAATCTCCCATAAAATGTAACAATCATAATTTTTTTTTTTTTTACGTTTAGTGGTTAGTTTTGTTTTACTCTATAAAAATAAAAAATAAAAATCCCCAAAAAGCATAAAAAGTAATCTTTAGACTTTTTATTTTGTTCTATAGTTTTTTTTTTTTTTTTTTTTTTTTTTAGATTTAAGTTTCATCTATTTAAACTTTAGTCTCTGCTTAGCTCAGTTTTGTTTTATTCGAAAATATAAAAATACAAAAAATTTGGAAATATTTTGCTGGATTCAGTCTTGGCTTCAAGGATTTGTCATGTTTGCGATATATCTTTTCTGCTGAGGCTAAAGTTTTGATGAGGGACTAATATTTATCATTTTTATGTGGTTAAACATGCTCAAATGTTCATTTGAAGATTAGCTATATGAAAGTGATAGCTGGTTAGCATTTAAAATTACGTGGTTATTTAAAGCATTTAAATATTTCGTATTTTATTGCTCGAATATCGTTAAGTCATTGAGCATTTATCGATTATCTCGCATTTGGCAAAAGTTAACCTTTGTTTGAGTTATTTGACGGTAAATGATTGTTAATGAGCTCATATTTCTGCAAGCATTTGATAAATAATCATTAAGTCATTAACTCCATAAGGCACTGGTCTATTAACTTAATAAAATCAAATAAGTGCTTGTTTTCCCTCGTGTCTCCCAACCCAACTGGTCCAGAGTTAGTCATCCATTGTCCCATAGGGTCTACCCCCCTTAGCCGCGGGAGACAGGCTTAAATGGAGAGATCGGGGATCAGGGTGACAGCCCCCGGTCTGAACGTTGTCATGACAATCTGTGCGACAATAGTCCTATTTCTACCAACATTCCAAATTTCTTCAGGGTTGTTCAGGTTATTGATTTGGCTGATATTTCCAGAATTCTTCAAGTTTGATCTTATTCTCGCTGATATTTTACAACATTTTAGGTATTTTCCTCAATATTCCTGATAAGTTTCTTTGCAGATCCTGTCCAATATATTCCCCAAAACAATATTTGCAACATTGAATTTTTGTATTTAGGTTTGATTTGACCAAGAATAACTACTTGAATGCACATTGGGTAATATTTAATTGCTCTGCTAAGAGCCTCTACCAATTGGCACCAGGGAGACAGTATGATGTGCATTTGTCTTGGCCTCAAATGATAACTTTACTTGCGGTAATTTGAGCAATTTCACTTCTTAAAATATGGCCATCTTGAAAGTTGTTGCTAGGATAATCATTGGATTACTTCATACAGAACCAGGATTACTCTGTTTTGTGTAATTGCAATATCTAGCAATCAAATCCTCTCTATTTGCTGGGGTGGATTTATGAGAGCAAGTTGTAGATGTTTGTAAGGATCAATGGTATATGGTTTATGAAATGTTGCAATGTAGTGTTTGAGAGGCAATACTCCCCCTTGTTCTCTGGAACTATTGTTTGATCAGCGTCTATTTAATATCTCAGTCTCTCCAATGTTTTTCTTTTTCAGCTTGTAGTTTTGCATCACTTATGCATTCCATTATTTTCAAGTATGTCTTGCTTCATACTCTTTGGACACCTTGACTCTGGTGTACCTGTTCAAGTATGCGGGACTTGGTATTGACAAGTAAGTATTGGAAAGATTACAGTTAAATGAAATTCATATTGTCTTCAAGAGTTCTTGTTCTTTCGTCCACAACATTTGTGTATGTAGAGAATTATCCATGCTTAAGTGATAAAGGTACACATTTCTTATTTGAATTTACTTATCTCCAATTTGCTATGGTTGGTTTTCAGTCTTCAGAACCTGGAGTGCTGCCTGTTTGTGCTCTTTCCATATTTGTCGTAAGTTTTTTTCTTAATTTGATATTATCTTATCGTTACTGGGTGAAATTGGATTGCTAGTCTTTTTACCTTTTATTTCTGTTGAAGGGAGACAATCAATTTCTATGTGATTTCCCTTATTGTAGATACATGTTAGCTGAGGGCCTTGGTCTCTCTGGGATTGTTGCAATACTGTTCTGTGGAATTGTAAGTATTGCATGTCTTTTCTTTGTTAATATGGTTTTAGTAATATTCTCTTAAGTTTTGCCTAAGGAGATAAATTGTTGCATGCAGGTGATGAAGCATTACACTTTTTCAAATTTGTCAGAAAAATCTCAGACTTTTACAGCTGGATTTTTTGAATTAATTTCATCTTTGGCAGAAACATTTGTGTACTTTCAGGAAACCTTTATGCTTTCTTCTTAATAAAATTCTTTGTGATTATAGCCAAGACTAGTTGTTACAAGTTGTACAGAAGATGCTTTTGTCTTTTGATTTGATTATTTACATGAATTCATTTCAGGTTTATTTATATGGGATTGGATATTGCAACTGAACGGCAGAGTTGGTCACATGTTGGATTCATATTTTTTTCGATTGTATCCTTTATGCAGAGTAATAAGTGTATATGTAATCCAGCCTTATTGCTTACTTTTATACTATAATGCAACTTTGTCAGGACCTTAACTTGTCTTTTTATCACTTCCTCAGCTCTTCATTGGTGTTGCAAGGTATGCTGTCTATTCTGAAAGCAATTGTGTTCCTCATATGTATGAATTTATTGTATAATTTATTTAATTTAATTTCAAAACTAAGGGGCACGATCAAAGATCATGCCCCCTCATGCAATGGCCCCTGGGCTGTATTTAAGCCAGGGCCTTCCACCAATGTAATCATCATTCAAGTTATTAATAATATATATATATCTTTTCTGTCAAATTACTGAGCATTTACGTCCATTGTATTAGAGCCAGCAGCTGTTGCAACTTTCTTCATTGTTCTTTTCCATCAACATTCCATCTGCCCGTACGTCCGCTGTGTATTTCCACCGCCACTCTGCCTGTGTCCCCATTCTTCCTGACCAGCCATTCGACTGTTGCCCTATCCTGCCAAATCTTCTGCTGCCTGCGTCTACTTTCACTGCTGTCATCCTCTCTTCTGCTGCTGCCTCCCCCCCCCCCCCCCCCCCATGACTGCCCTGTGTGTGTCCGCTGTCATCCTCTCTGCCGTTTGCTTGTTGAATCCCCAAACAATGTGCTAGCCGTCCGCATTAAACCACCGTTGAATTGGCCGCATCACTCTTCCGTCGTCACCTTGTTCTGCCATCCGACTTCGTTTCCTGTGCCTTTGAGCCCCACCTATCCCCTTGACCCCATTGACTATTCTACCATCTGACAAAGTTATTGACCGTCACCCCCTTGTCATTTTTGCCCCTGGATCCTTCATTCCATTACTGTTAAGTTGTGGTATGTTCTATGCTTATAACAGTTTACTTTTTTTTCTTATTATATTCCATAGATTAGCAATCACATGTACATAAAGTAAAGTGCAGATAGAACATTAAACAATCGACAGAAAACAAGCCAAGACAA